>MU939441.1:0-13258 GCA_036418165.1 Cooperia oncophora
GGTCGTACTTCGCAAAAATTTTCCTCAGCATCAAGAAGTCCTGATCAGTGAGGAGTTCCGCTTTGCGGAAACGCTATTATCAAGCGCCGTTACATACGCAGTACTCGCGCCTGGACCTTGATGATTTGACGTGAAAGTGCTACAGTATGTCCAGTGAACTAACTAGTTCGTGGCTTGCGTAGTCGCAGCGAGGATCTCCCGAGTTCCAACTCTCGGAAAAGCTTTCTCGTGCAAGTGGCGTCGGTTGTGGTATGAGAGGGGCTTGAAGTAGGCGTGATAAATACTCTATAGGCTTCTCGACAACAGATAGATGTGCACGTACTACGAAATGGTACAGCAAGCGTCTAATTTGTTACAGTTGGATTTCGATTTTCTCAAAATGTGTAATAGTTTGCGACGCTAATGACTTCCTTTATTGTATGCCACCTGCCCTTTTCCCAAGAAGTAGGAGTACACTAGCATACAGGCGTACTACTTTTTAGATTTTTTTAGACAAGAATGTGCTGACGAGGTTTTGACGTCAGTCAAAGTGACCTTGTCAACGTACATTTCAAAGGTTCTCAAAGAATGCCTTGGAAAGATCAATGTATTCCACGGAACTCAAAGGAAACCTCGGAGTAATAACCGCTAGAAACTGTTTCCTCTTGTCCCTTGATATCCACTCACCTTCTGGTTTATAGTCGTGAGTGTCTTTTCCTGTCCTGGTACGAAACGGTGATAATGCAGAAGGAGGAAACTTGCAAAGAAGACCCTTTGCTGGTGGGGGTTTGGGGCTGTCGTTTAGTGCAGACATTCTTACAAAGGGCTGATCCCAGCCCTTGTGTCTTCAGATTCCTACAAATGAACGTGCGCGAGATCTTAGAACGCTCGACGATGAACTTGACAAAAAAAGGGGTGTCATTTCGTGAATCATAGTGACCCTTGTTTAAATTGTGACGCGAGATAAACGAGCTTGCTGCCTTAAAAGCGCCTGGGCCACATCCCCAGAAACGCTTCAAAGAAGCGAAGCACTCCTGGAATTTACCGCCATCTGCGCGCCATGGAACAGACAATAGTGTTCCTTCTTGAGCTTGTTTTGTGCAGTTGGCGCCTCTCACCGACGGTAGGGAAAGGGATGGAGGGGAGGGGGGAGAGGGAGAGGAAAAGGGGTTGCTACCACTGGCCGATGAACTCCTTAGGAATCTGAAGCATTTCATGTGCCCTCTGAACTTGCCTATTTTCAATAGCGCTGACGTTTCATGTAAACTTTGATGGTGCGCGTCAGGAAATCGCGCGGGGAAACTGTCGTTTTTGACCCCACCTTTTTTGCCTCTCTACCGGCAATTGTATGAAGTACGTAGGACATCCAAAGTGTAGGCCCGTTAATGACAAATGTAACATGCTCTCGGTGCAGTTGTTCCGAAGGATTCTTACAGTCTGGGAATGGGAACAGCATAGAGATTGCTTAGTAAGCCAATCCATAGATAGTTACCGGTGAGTGTGGAGCCTTACTTTCCACTCACGACATCTCGCGCTTTAGCAGAGTCATTCCTCAGCTGATTAGGCAGTCCAGGCACATGGAGAGATAGTCATGGGAGAATGTAGGCGCAGGGAGGGGAAGTTGACGGCTTCTTCCGCACCCCCGCCCCCTCGCCTTCCCTCCAGCATAGGTGAATGGAATGGCCTGGTGCGAATGGCTGTGTTATGTCATTCTGCTCTGCAACAACCTATTTTCCGCACGTTTGGCGAACTGGAAAGGAGCCCTCCAAACGCCAGTTGCCCATTCCCCGTGTGCGCAGAGTGATGGGCAACTAAAGCGCGCCTAGGTTCCAATCGGTGAGGAAGTGGGGCATGGTGGGCAAGAGAATCGTATTCGCCGCGCCAGTGAGTGCGCGTGCGACGTCGCGCCCACTGATGATGACGATTTTAGGTAGTATTGCTCGAGAATAAATAATGTATGACCGAAAATAGACCTAAGTGTCTACCATAAACTCTTTGTCGCACATGAAATCCGATGCTTTATTGACAGGGCTAGAGCAAATTAACGTAGCGTCGCAGCTGCCATTGCGCGCGGCGCGACGAAGCGGCAGTTTTCGATTCTCTTGCCCGTCTCCCGACGAAATGGAAGCAATTACTAGACACACATTTCGCAGTTGTTCGTAGGTAGCGGTGTTGAAATACAGAAGTATGCATGGCTACCTGGATTACCTATGAAGGAGAAACGCGGACGAAACCATCCAGAACGCCCTGTTTAAGCAGCGTCGCGATCAACCGAAGTGAAAAACCCTCCAATGAAAACGAACGCGGAGTACGCAACCACAGCGGAAATCCCACTCTTGCGGCTCGAAATCGATTGGTTGACGAGGGCGGAGTCAACAAGGCTGAGCTGACGCCTCCTTTCCTGTTAATCCCGCCCCGACTGGTTAACAGTTATCAGTGCTTGCTGGCATTGATAAACGCTAAGTTTCTGGAGTTCCGAGGCCGCGACGTGTATTGGAGAACTCAACAAAGGTCTGCGAAACTCGTCCACATGCCTTAAATTTCGTAGGGTCTTATTTCACGCTCTTCCACACCTTTTTCCTACTTTTTTGATTAGTGCTTAATTGGCCACCTGTTCTAACAAATTTGACCCCTGAGACCTGCCAAAGTCCATCGCGGGCGCTGTCTTTAAGGTTCTCCCTGTAGCCCAAAGATGTGCGGAAAAGGATTCATGGAAAGCGCTAGGAAAAGAAACGGGAGAGAGCGCAAACGAGTAAGGCAACAGACGCCAATGCCGACGGAGTCACTCGAGCGATTTTGTATTTACCGTAGCTACCTGAGAAGAATAAGTAGTCGGATAATGTGCCTCCAGCATTGGGTTGCTCCAACTGCGGTTATTTCAAGAACTGTGGGAATCAACACTTTGGTATAAGTGAAAGGGAGAAGGTTGGGAAGCCCCCGTAGCGGCGAAATTATCCACACGCGGCGTGTGCGACATCGCCTTCGCCGTGCCATGTATCTCCTGATCAGCACTCAAAAAATTGTTATCCTTATAAAAAAGCTTCAGCTGTTTAGCGATCTACGGTATTTATACCTATCTCCGGTCTGGCATTGTATGCTGTATATAACCTGATGAAGTCCCACTAACTATTTCAGTTCCATCCTCATTGGTGGGCCAGCTGACGTTGGAAGCACGCGTAGCATCATCACTTCTTAGCGACATCGTTCCACCAGTTAGTACAACTCCAAGTCGTTTCACAAATGGAGTCTCATTCGACGCCAGTGCCTCGCTTGCATGTGAGTGTTCTTTTAAATAATGCGTAATATTTTATTATATCCTCATATGGATTAGCATACAGTTTTCTGGATTTCATCCTGTGCACCACTTTATAGTCAAGTGCAGGGCATGTCGGCAGGGTCGTCATAAAGGTGGGAGCATAAAGCTGCGGAAAAAAAGTTGGAACAAGCCACAAAATCGCGTTTCAGAAATCGCGTTCTGAAGCTCCTATTCAGCAGCAAAATTGTGGGAAGGTAAGCAGATAGCGAGAATTCAACAAGAAAAACTATTCAGCGCTCTGAATTTGGTTTGCTTACTACTGGACTTGATTAGAGCCTTCATCATCCGTGGAATCGACTCCACAGGAGCTTCAGGGGTATCCACGGATATTCAACTCCAAATTCCCTAAAATGCATGGAACTGCTCATTCGTGTTGGTGGTCTTCTTCTTTTGACTCATGCTTCAAGTCATCTCAAAGATGCCTGATGGGGCGAGGTGAAGGCTTTCACTCGGTCATTTTGTCATCCTGATGCTGACCTTGGGTGTCGGAACCTAGATTTCACGTGCTTCTGTGTTTGCTTAGAGTCATTTTAGGTGGTCGAAAACAGTCCTTTCAGACATACTCTATCTATATCCACAGTATTTCGGTACATAAGTGAAGGAAAATCGAAAAATAATTTGAAAGAAACTTCCGACTTTTTTGGCTTGTTCCACGTTGGTTTTTTCCGCAGGTGTACGTTGATGGAGGTTGGACTTCATGTCGTGGGGTCGTACCAGGAGCAGCGGTAGATGCGGAGCGATCAGTTTACTTATCGCTGAACGCATCCTGACTGGATGTTCGATTTAGCTGTTCCACGGACAACTTGAACTCAATCCCTTTGAACGCGTCGAATTTGTGGTTTTCTCTGCTCTCTTGTTCGCGGGGCACTCCTATGGTTATTGTGACGTGACCTCGCACATTCCAGCTTTTCACGTATGATAAGTGGCTCACCCACCCCGGAGTCCCTCCCCTTGAAAAGCTCGTTTCCTGGCTCGCCATAGTTTCTTGCACGTCTCGATGCTTTGGCAGGCGCTGTCCTCTATCTGTCTGCGTTTCTTGGTTTCGCAACAGGGCCTTGCACAAAAGTTGAAGATGTCGCGTAAGCGGTTTGGCTCACCAATCTTGACCCCTATTCTACCAAAAGCGCTAAATGCGGCATGTTCGAACCAGGTATGAAGCCACACGCTTGCTATCTTCGGGATATATGCAGAGGGTACACTGCGCTACATTCAGTGTGATAACTGCAAATTAAGGAAGGTGAAAACTGGGAAACCTTTGCCTGTGTGGAAATTCTAGTGGGAGCATAACATTCTGCACTACTGAAAAGTAAAAATCAAGTGAGAAATCCGGCGATAATATGCGCCTTCGAGTTGCGCTACCCTTCTAACTTCCACAAAGAAAACTGTGTAGGTTGTAAGAAGTTCTGCAGAAGTTCACGAGAAACAAGGGAGAGTCTGCGCTTTCTCTGCTCTCAACAAAGCCGACGTATTGCTTGACTACAATTTCATTTCGGATCCTTTTTAGGAGTGATGAAAATTTTAGATTTGAGAGAGCCATCTAAAAAAAAGTCAAAATCTGACAATATTACGTCTGACGGTAGAACTGTGGAACTTTCAGCTACGTCGTCTTCACCGAAGCCCTCAACCTCAATAGCATCGTCTGAAGAGCGGATCGTGCCGACGGATGATCCCGATATACAGGTACATATCCTTGAAAAAAATGGTATTCCACGTAACAGTCGCTATTCGCCGCACTGGTAGGTGTCGCGTGCGACGTCGCGCTGGCAAATGACGATGTTTCTTGGTCATAGATGGCGACAATAGGCAATGTATAACCAAAAATAGTCATAAAAGTCTACAATGTCGTAGTCTACATGAAATCCGGTGTTCTGTTCGAGAGGCTAGCGCAAATTACGAATACGCCGCGCTCATCACCGAACGCATCGGAGCGACAAATTACAAATGTCTTGACCGACTTCCTTCAAAAATCGACACCATGCTGTCTAGGCCATTGAACGATTTGCTTATTTGCTCTCGCAGAAATGAATGCAATATAGTCTCATTTTGTTCCAATGATACTTTTGTAATCGTAGAAGAAATGAAGTCAATTTTTGTAGTTGCAAGTTGAGACGGCTAGAAAGCCAGAATTTCAGACTACATTCTCAGCGCTCAGCGCTGTTTCAGTTTTCGTCGCTTGAAAGCGCTCTCCAAGGTAATGGAATGGGTGCCCATGGGATCCGTAAAGGATGAATTCGTAAAAGCTGGTGTAAAGTGATCCACCAATGAAGTAATAAGCCAAAGAAGTCGTTGCAAATGTCCCAAAAAATCTCTTTTTCTGCGTTTGATTTGGAAATGTGTCTCAGGATGCAGCATACATAAGAGGCCAGAAGTTAAAGAGCGAAATATTACACAGATGAGCCGAGACCGTTTGCGTGGGCGTGCACCGCTATAAAGGGGCGTGGATATCTCCAAGTTATAATCGTGCAGACGTTCACTTTCCAGAAGTGAAAGTAGTACACACTCTGCATTTGCAGACACACTGTCTCACTCAAAAAAGAACTGCTCCCCTAGACTGGTCTCAGAAAGTCTGCCCATCACGGATCCTCACTGATCCTCCCAGGATTTCTACCCTTATCCTTTTTCTCACTCGAGAGGACTAACCCAGTGGTAGGGCGAGAAAATCCTTTTGGACCCTCGCAGAGGGATTCTGGTTGACTGATCATTGTTATTACTCAGTGTTGTTCCCTGAATATAAATGCGACACTATTTCGAAATTTGTGGATATTCACGCTCATAGGGCCTAAAGGATAGCCTCTCGGGACCAGTCGATGGCCATGGCTATTAGTCTCAGAGATGTAGAGTTGCAGACAACGCTTGGGAAGAAATCTTGTTTGCACATTCAAAAGCAGAAGGCATGATAAATTCCCAAGACGTGCAGGATTAATACATGCAAGACACAATTCGGTGCAGGCGGCGCGTGGCGTCTTTCCCAAGAAACTTACCCTTACAGTGTCCTATCAACCTCAACACACCGCCCCGGATGCCCAGGGCTCCCGCCCGATACGGGCATACAGATGCTCATATCGCTTCATTTGCGAATGGCACGATGCCAAGAAACTCGTCCAAAATTGCTTTCGACTTATCGTGTTGAACGAAGACTTTTTGCAAGTTTTTGACAGTTTCACATCGTTTTTTTTTCACCATTTTCCCTCTAGATGACACCCCTGCTACCATTTTTGGGCTAATCATCAGATTATCGTGCCTTATGACTTTGAGCGATGGGGCTACCATTTTTCCTAACTTATTTCCAAAAGTGGAAGGTCGGTTAGATAAGGACGCGTTACGGTCGGTTTTTGTTAGGCACATGTGATCATCTGCCTGATCAGTGGCACTCACAGTGAATGGAATGCCGTTCCATGTTTTTGTGTGTTTTTATAAGTCTGCAAACATTCATTCGTACGGCGCAGCGGGTGTTTTCAACTAATGCCGCAGTCTTTGCTCCATTGCAAAAACATATTTCGCGCTAGCTTTGGAAGATACGGCCGAATAGCGGAAGGCAGTTTTTTGAAGTATAGATTTCCACTAGAATGTTTATAAGGTGGCGTAGTGGCAAGTGGCGCCGTATGCGAAGCGCACGGTATCGAGTGTGAGAGCGCGGTCCAAGCCAAACAAGCCTCCCATCCCCTTAGAGTCGATAACAGGTAAAGGACCACGGTAAAGCACCACTGCGAGGATAACTGGCCTATCCTAAAGTTGGCTCTCCGGGGAAGACAAAAACACCTACTTATGCAGCTCCCCAAGTCCTGGGCCGAACGCATTCAACTTCAACATTCAACAGATCATTCACATTCACATGTTTCTGTGGTCATGCTGCCGCTCCACTTTTCGGAGGGAAAGAACGGGTCTGCACTTCAAACATCCCATCGTAGTCGGGGAATGTCCTCCCATTCGTAGACTATCACCGTGGGGAACGAGTCATTACGTCAACATCACGACGACGCGTAGAAAGCTGTTGGTATCACTTAGTTACCAGCAGACGGAGGTGGTGTGGTGGCAAGTGGCACGCTTAACACTCGCATGTTCAGATCCCGGGTCGACTCCCGCCCAGACCACTTACAGTACCCTCCAGAGACGGTAAATCGGTAAGGGATTTGTCAGGGAGGGTAAGAATACTGATTTTCATCGCCCTCGCGAGTCATTGTGTAGGCCACATCGCATTCAATAAGCCATTACGGTTCCGATTGGAAGTAGAGTGCATGCCGCTTCTCGCAAAGGGACTTGATCAACGGCGAAGACTTAATATCTGTGCGAAGACCTTATTCTTCTTTACCACTTGTTTGTTAGCGCTACATATGACAACCTTTCAGTTAGAGCTACATATGACAACCCTTTTCCAGCCGTCTTACCATTAGAATCTTGGTGCGAATTGCCGTCACGTGTAACGGTTTGCTGCGCCTCTTTAGACGCCACAGCGCGGACGTGAGAACCGGTACACCATCATTTTTCCCCACGGCGTAGGAGGACCTCTTCCTTAAACCAATAGACATTATCTCCTCATCTACCGCGCCAGCACCCGCCAGCTTCGTGCAGCTTGTGAGTGACTGAGATTCTTGAGGATAGATTGGTGATTAGCAGGCGATGCAGGCCGAGGGATGGGATGCGGGTCCTCAAGAAAACTGGAAACCTCATGGAAACAGATACACGCGTGTCTCTGATGGTGAGGGGTCCACATCGATCGCGCACCGTAAGTGGCAGGTAGGGCGAAAACACGCTACAAGCCAGGTCACGCGCGTAGAATTCGCACCAGGACCCGTACGGTTCGGTGGGGCAATGTGCGCCGTGTGAACTAGCTAGCAAACTGAAGTTCACTTTATGCACCCATTATCGAGAACGTGCTACTATCTCATCCACATAACTTTTTGAGACAACAATATCTTAAGCATTATGAGGTAATGACTTCTTGCTTTCTTGAAAAACAACGGAACGACTGTCTGCATTAGATATGTTCAAGTGAAGTGATTAAAAGCTTAGGTGCAACTGAAGCGATTTGACTTCGTACGTCTCGCCAAACGGCTTTTTGTAAGTGTGGAATACCGCGTTAGTCTGTTACCGTAGATCGCACTAAAAAATGCCCGGGGATATATTATCCTGAAACAAACACTTCAATAACAGTGTACAACAATAGTTAATAGCATGAAAAATTAAAAAAAAAGATGTAGTTTCCACCGTTGGCCATTTTTGTCTGGGCTGTGGCGGTGAACATCACACAGGCGAGATCGCAGTCGGGGATCCCAGCGGGGGGCTAGTCTTATTGGTCGTGCAAGAGGGGGGGGGTAGGTTTATAAATTTCTTGGTATTGGTTTCAAGTGCGCTATACACCCTACTCCCCCCTCCTGCTCCATCTTTCTATCACTTTCCCCTGGTAGTTTCTTGAGAGAACACTGGAGGATTTTGAAAAAAAAAACAACTTCGGAGAAGTGGTTAGAAGTTGGGAAAATTTAGGGAAGCTAGGTAGGATGCGGAATTTTGTAAAGATTCTTTCCACTGGCAGTACGTGGCCCTGAGGATCCCGTATCCCAGGTGAGACGAAAGGTGGCGTCTCATTTGAAAATGACACGGGATGGGTTACACGTGGGATATTTTTAATTTGAGGCAACCGTCATCTTGTTCTGTGTTCGTCAGAGACACGACCACAATTGTGTCGAAATGAAGATACCTCACCAAAGCACAGCCAGCGCCACCTTTAGTTGAAGTACCAGTCAAGCCTATCCTATCTCAGGGATTTCGAGTGTACTTCCATTCAAAAATACTAGAAGCTGCGCAACGCTATATGGCCAATAAAATAACGCGTAAGGGTCAGCCAATTGACAAGTCAGTGCTTTTATTCTGCCTACTGGATTCGGCGCCAATCCTAGGCGGAGGCTGGCCTGGTTGCAAATTTGGGAATACTGATCGCAAGTTTTGACTCTGCGGAGCTGCTCCCGGTAAGAGCGACGATTAGCACACAAAATGCCTTTGCCTGATAATGCCATATTTTCTGGGAATAATTTCATCTAGATCAACATAAAAACTGGAGGACGCGATTTTAGTATCAGACTGTTACCTGCAACTCACATGGAACTTACTTTCACAGGTCTCCCATTTCAAGTTGTTGAAATTCCGCTTATGAGCAGGTTACAGACCAAATACATCCATGATACACAGGTATCTCTGGCTGCTTCCCTGCTGCCTTGAATGAGCCCTAAAAAGTGCGGCTTAGATCTAGAAGGGTGGGTAATTCTTTCTTATCATGGTTTCTCCGAGAACTAGAAACCCCTCGAATCGGTAAGAATGCAATATGGCAGCTGGAACGGCTTTAGCCAATACTTGCGTGGTCGACGTGCGTTTTGTGCAATTGGGTCGACGTGACATTGCCGAAACGCTGGCGTTATCGCATCGACCACACCATTTGTTTTTTTCCTAGCCAGACAACGAAATTGCGGCCGTCGGCCGGATAGGTTACATTCGGAACTAGGATATGTTCCACGTCAGAGACGCGCTGTGTCGCTGGGCTACTGGGATTTCAAGCAATTGTAATAGGCAACCTACAAACCTGTATAGGTATTCGCGGTGACGTCATCCTGCATCCCGGGGCTCACGACGCCCTTCAACTCCTGGCACTGCAAATACCTCATAAATTGCTGCAGTTCCGGTTGAGAGCAGTTCGAAGCCCAGGGCACCCTTTCCCCAAGTTCTAACCCTGTGGTGACTCCTGATCTTCAATAAGGCTCGAAAAAGTGTGGTTTTCAGCCTTAAAAGAGAGTGGAATCGTTTTTTTATCATGTTCCCTTATTGTAGACGCAGTTGGCACGAAGAGCAAAAAAGCGGTCATGATCACGCCATCGTCCCGTTCGCATTCTTGTAATTCCTTTCTTGAGTCTTGGGTGCAACCTCAGTGGCGAAAAGGATCCAGTCCTCCAAAACTTCATAAGCAGCTCGTTTCCTTTGCGGCATTTCGCGCTTTAAAGATCTGGACGAATGGGTCTCTTGGGAGCAACCCCCATTCCGCATACACATAAACGATACTAAACTGCGTCAAAGTACGTCAAGGACACAAAGATTTTACGAGCGTAAAGTAGAAGTGCCAGCAGCAAAGGCTGCAAGCTATGGGCAAACACCTTATGCGCTTGTAACTAATCCAATAAGAGGGTCTCGGCCACAAGGGACCAAGGATACCTTTCTGCGCTCATCATCCTCTCTAGGAGACGCTGCACCCCCCTCCATTCAGACTCGTATTGCAAATTTCGGTTGCACATAACTTTCACAATGACTTGCTCGGGCCGGCCTGTGTACAAGTAAGGGTGTCTGTCCCCAGACCAATGTCCCCCCAGTCAAGTCTGTTACCAATTATCCAACCCCGGCAGGATGAAAGGCTCTCCACTATACCACATCTGCCCTATTAATCATACATAGTTTCAGAAAAACTCCATTATCCAGCTGCCGCTCAATCGGCTTCGTTGCAAAAGCAATAGCAATTTGCTTCAGTGATTTGGAGAGATAAACTGCATGAATTTTGCTGCCGCATTTATTCCCCTTTTTCCCGAACCAGCTTCAGGGTTGTAAGAAAGTGGCAACTCAAAAATCTCAGGTGGAACGTTGGCCGATTATTCTCAGCTGGGACTCAAGAGAAATCACCTCGACAAGATACAGCATCGAATAGGATCGAAAATTTCTCCAGGTTTTCACGAAAACTGGCGTCGAGCAGTGCGAGAAGAGGGAGCAGGGGGAGCTTGTAAATCACCAGTGCTTGTATAGTGGTTCTGAGACGCCGGCAAGGGGAATAGGAGCAGCGTTTAGTGCTTGTGAAAAGTTGCTGAAGGTCAGCAAACGGAAAAATTCCCCGCAACTTGAAAAATTCCTTCCAAAGCCGGGCAGAATCAGCTAACCAGTTACGACGACTCTCCTCCACCCAACTTCCCAACTTCTTCCCCAGCGACCAAGTGCGAACCTTAGTAATGGGATTCTTCCAACGAAACTCTGCTACGGTCCTCAGCGAAAGCGGAAAGTTATCGTTTTTGAGTGGCTCTTTGGTCATTTAGAATTCCATGGGGAGGAACACTAGTTCGAGCGGTACAGAAATTCAAAGAAAGGATATCTTTTCTCTGGCGCAGTTCGGCGATGAGGGGGCATTTTGCACTTTCATTGCTTCACTAGTTCCGGTTTACAAGTCTCATCCTGGTGAAACCTGTTGACTCTTGTGAAGTTGGAGCAAGCTCGTCAAGTCACTATAGTAAAACCTGTCAACTCGAAAAGAGAGTGTCTGGATGGGCCGACACGTTGATGTGAAGTAGCAAAAGTGCAAAAAATGCATGCCCTTAACCCTCCCGCGCTGTCTCCGCCCCCAGTCCACCGAACTGCCCCATTTCCCTCCAAAAGAGTTTAAGGAGTTTGTACCGTTTTTCTCACTAAGCATCACTCCCGATGGTATAAATTCTTTCAGCCTGAAGCATTGGAGTGAAAGAGGTGCAGTAAGGTGAAGTTCAAAGAGGCCGTCTAGAGGCAATGGGCTAGCAAGGTGGTACCGAATGGTTTATTTTCTTCATAGTTGCCGGAGCGACAGTAATACAAGGAGTATCAGGATGCCGAAGATATTGAATTATGTCTTTGTAAGTAGTTTAGGTACTCTATAATGTTACCAATTGAAAAAGAGAGAGTGTCGCTTGCCAGACAGAGAATCACTCTCTGTGAGACTAGCTCAGAGGTTCTTGGGCTGATCACATCTCCTGCGCCCCGTGATATGGAACCCCAGCAAACCAGCCAAGCATGTCATCTTTTCAGCATTGGCATGTTGCTACCAAACTCATCGCAGGAGACAATCAACTGACTTTTTTAGCTCCCTAGAGTCACTATGTGGGCTGGTTGCGCATTCAGAAGCCTCTATAATATTTTAGTGGAAGTCGATACATTTCAAAGAATGACCACTCGCCCTTTTCATTCAGTGACCATTCTGAATAGCCAGTTTTCTGCTCAAGAATCCTCATGGTTTTTGCCCCTCGTTCGAATTCCATCTTCATTCTGGAGAATTGAAGATGGAATTCGGAATATTCAGAACTGTTATTTCGTCATCTGGTTAATGAAGGAGATTGACGGCTACCTCCATAAAACAGGGGTTGAATTCCACGCAAGTCGCCCAGTTTTTCGTTCCTTTGCAAGGAATTATATGTGTGAGACGAGGAACGAGGAATACATTCCTCGTTCCTCGTCTCACACAAGCCGAGTTCCAACGAGCCAGTGAATCAACGAATGGGACGAGGAACGAGGAATACATTCCTGGTCTGAAAGATAAAAGTGTAAATTCACAGCGCTTTGCCGGATCTTTCAATTGAGACCGCTGCTCCTCACCTCCACCTTCGACTTCCTCACCTTCGTTGAGCTGGTCTAGCGATATAATACAGTCGGCTATAGTTAAGCCGAGTTCCAACGAGCCAGTGAATCAGCGAGTGGGACGAACGAGGAATATAGTACACTAGAACTAGGTAAGAATTGGAAAGTAGAAATCTCGACGGGCCAAATTGGGTCCCTTTTTCCCAACGACTAACAAATGAACGTCTCCGACGCGGGGAATCTGCAGTAGTGACTAACGTTGCGCGCATCCTTCCGGGTACAGAGGGTTATCAGTGGACCCTCATCCTTCTCTTCTATTTTACTTTGGATGCAATGATTTCGAGGCATTTGTCTTCACCTTCATTCTGGTGCAGAATAATCCTTATCCCTGAATCCCTGGTTTCCGTGTTGGAAATCGAACGAACTTGAAATAATCGCACTTAAAGGCAGTTGGCACGATGGTTTCCTACTTAGCCTAAAATGCTAGTAGGGCGCTGTATAGTGGGGAAATGGCGAAAGAACGGAGTGAAACGGTCAAAATCCGGCGAAGAAAAAGCCTCCGTTCTCAGTGACTTGTAAATCGATTTCGGACGAGTTTCCCGTACGCATCTTGCCAATCAC
>MU939443.1:0-14173 GCA_036418165.1 Cooperia oncophora
AGTTTCTACGACCCTGGGTCAAGCACCCGTTGAGGCAAGCTCCTCGGGTAGACTCCGAATGCACAGGAATACGCAACAGAGGGGGTAGTAATGACTCCCCCTTGCGGGTTGCGACGCGCCCGTTTTCCCCCAAAACGTTGACCAGCTTCGGATGTGTTGTGTTTCGATCCCAAGAGAGGGATGTTTAATCCAGGGGCCAGTTCTTCATACTTGTCACATAGTTGACGTTACATGAAAACTATTACCTTCAATTGTTTATTGAGAGTAAACAGGTACAACTTCTAAGGGATAACAAAGAGTTTATATAGCATGTAAACGAGGTAGTAGAAAAAAAAAGGTAGTAGCGGAAATTAAAATGAGGTTAGAAGAAAAGCACAGAATTCTATTTCAATATTCAACTGAAAATTGATGACATCATCGAAAAAGAGGATCATTTATGTTCGGATCACTCGTCATCTCGCTCGAGAAGTCTCTTTGCATGTGGGCTTCCTAGATGCGCGGATGAGGACATTCGACGAGTACCTCGCCTGGAGCCATCCGCGGAACTTCCAACATTACACGAGGTTGGAGCCGTCGGAGTTCGAGTGGTTGCATGGGAGGGTAGTCGGATCGCTCCAGCACCCCATAACCCACGCCTCACCCATATCAAGTCGCCATCGACTTTGCATCTTCTTGAGGTGGTAGATATTTTTTGGGAGAGAATGGCACAGCTATCAAAAATTCTTATGTTAAGGTATGTGGGTCATGGGTACAGCTTTGGCGCTCTCGCTGAGGAAATGCACTGCGGGAAGTCTACGGTCAGCGAAATCGTTTCCGAGGTTACGAATGCCATAACTGATGGTAAGGACTTGAACAAACATTAGTCCAATGAATTCTACTTGAAAGCTACCTCCTAGTGCTATTTGCCGAGGCTTTCCCGCCGTTTACACAGAACGACCTGGAAGAAGTGGCAGTGAAGACGCAGGAGCGCTACGACTACCCACGGCGGTCGGTTTTCTGGATGGAAAACACATTAAAATTAGGGTGAGGATGAAGAGATGTTCCCGTAACTTCCCAAAACTGTGACTATAGAACCCATTACAGAAACCCGCACACTCCGGCAGCATGTACTTTAATTATAAAAAGACCTTCTCCATTATTCTGCTGGCCTTGGTGGACTGCGACTACCGCATCCTGACTTTCGATGTGGGAGCTCCAGGTCGGGCTGGGGACGCTGGAGTTTTCAGGGACTCTAATATCAAGGTGAGGTGACAGGTGAAAGATTATTCATCTTCTATTGCCCTGCTTCAGAGGTTCTTCGAAAGCCGAGACGACCTCTTCCCTCCCACACGACAGCTGGGTGCGGTTGGTCCAGTGCAATACCACATTTTGGTAGACTGTGGCTTTGCGCAGGAGTACCGCTATGTCCGCCCCTATACCCAAAGAGCAGCGGACACGCCCAGCAAACGAAGGTTCAACCGAAAACATAGCGGGTAGGTGCCTACGTTTCTTCCTTATCCCCTACTAATAATATCACTCATGTTAAGTGCTCGTCGCGTGGTTGAATCGACCTTCGGCATATTATGCCGAAGGTTCGCTGTTCTGCAAAACGCCATGGCTTTGGAGCCCGACAGAGCAACGAAGGTTGTTACCTCTCTACTGGTGAGTCCCACTAATTCATTCCACTTCATTTTCTGAACATAGAATGTTTCATGTGCTCCACAACTTGCTGGCAAGGAGAATGCGCTGAAGCATGCAATGCGGTATGAGGTACCTGTGGAAGAGCTGGACCCCCTTGCTGATATGGGAATAGGGGCAGACGCTGCAATCACGGCGCGATTGCGGCGGGGGGCTAAGATAACCTCTACGGCCGCTGCGCAACTTGAAGGTGAGTAACTATACATATTTGACTGAGCAAAAAGAGAAATGGACCCGAAAGAGTGGCAGTAACCGGTTAATTAAAAGGGGAACGCTAGAAATGCAAGAATCACTTCTAGCTTACCTTCCGCGATAACGCGTCAGCACCCACCAAGTAAGCAGCGGGAGGGAATGAACGGGCGGGTACATTGGACGCAATTGCACACTCTGTGTATAGAACTGTGGTGATCTGGTGCATCTTCTCGCTGATATCAGCAGATCCGCGCTTCTCTATTTGGCGTAACTCGTCTCCCAAAAACAGTCCTGAATTTCGTGATTAGAATCTAATGTAGCATATAGCATACCAGTCGGATCGCCCGGCTAAACGCGCGAGCCTTCTCACTCCTTCTTTTTAGCTCGGCGAAGCCGCGCAGCGGCTGCGGCCTGGCTTCGCCAGGCGCACATCATAACGGGATGGAATTAGTTAATTGCATGAGCTGCTCATATTGCGCGGTAGTGGTCGAATCATAATAGACAGAGTAACCTAGCGAAATCTGCACCCCTCAGAGTTGCGGAAGGCGTGCTGGTTTCGGCCATAACGCCCATTCTATACGTAGATCTCAGAAATAGATAGAGTACAGAATATCAATATGTGTTGCGCAGTAGATGAACAAATTCCGTTCTTATTACCTGCATCACAACACCAACGATGGGCGATTGACTTGTCATTAACATGCAATCCACCTGCTATGGTTGCATGAATGGCTGCAGATGACAATATGTTCATTGGATATCTTACAAACTACTTCGCTATACGTTCTCATCAGTGATTTAAAGTTGAAAAGTAAAAAAGAATATTTGAATACTCACTGAACGCATAAGGTGTGTCCAATATTGGAGTTTTTGATTTTTCCAAACTTCCTGCTTCAGGCGAAGTATATACCCCCCCTAGCGGGATGAGTACATTTTCTAGTGCTATCAGAGGAGTGATGGCTGTGGGAAAATTTCGCTTACTGAGAGGCTTTTTTGGCAGTGTAGTGGTCAGAGATGTCGTGAGATTGTCCCCTTATCTTTGCTTATCAATTGATAAAATTGCTTGTCACCCGTCATCAATGTCGCTATCACCAAAACTCCATAATTTCGCGTAGAGGCTCCAACATTTGATTGAACAACGACTGCATCGTTCTCTATCAGGCGCGCCTTCATGCAGCTGTTATCATTTCCGCCGTCGCCTTCTCCTATGCATTTGGCTGAATGCAACGCCCTAACTGAAATGCTCGGTTTTGTCCCCCCCGCCCCGCGTTATGAGTATGTTGTCCTTTCCACTCTAACTCCCCTTATCAGCAGCTAGCAGTTCTTGTCATCCACATATTCCTGTACCGTAACCTATATCATATCTTGGAACAAACGCCCCAGTATTCCAGTCGGACCGCCTCCTCTGCTTCCTTCCCTTGCGCATGCTCAGATGGGGCTGAGCACGCGCAGGGGAAGGAAGCAGAGGGGGGGGGGCACTGGGCGTCCCCCCCATCGGCCCCACCCCACCCTGCCCCCGCACGAGCACACGTCCAGCTGCCACGCCAGCAGCTCGTGCAATGGCTCGGAGCGTACCGAATGGTTGTCTTATATAGCGGAGGCCGATATCACGATCAAAACATTGGATTGATACTTGCACCAATGGATTTCCGGTTTGCTTAGCGGTCGTTCTTCCTTCCACTAATTCTAACCCGTGAAGCATTTTGCGGACGGACAGACATACATATATACTTACATACATACAAACCGAACACACAAAATAAGTTACTGTTTAATAAGAATGAAGTATAGCTGAAATATCGTATCATGAAATACACACCGAAAGTAGTAAATCTGTCCTGCTGAGGGGTCAGCCTTCCTTCTTCCCAACGCCTCGAAGCACTGCGCACCGTCTCCGCTGCACTCCGAATTAGTGCGACTGGATCTAATAAACCATTTCATCTACATCGACAATTTCAATTTTTGCAAGAAGTTATGCTACTTTCGATTCTCCTTTTTTTGGCCCTTTCAATTCCAATTGAGGCTGTGGCTACCACTGGCACCGTTTCCACGGTCGCTGGCGACTGGGATCTTGAGGCAAGGGCAGACGAGAACAATCCCCGGGAGTTACTTTAGAAACAGATGAAGCCGAGGACCTGCAAACCGAAACTCTGTGTCGATGATTAGGTAACCGCAGAGCTGCCAAATGGAACCCACCCAAGATCTACACCTTCCAAGTAGCTGAGGGCATCGCTATACTTCCAATCTTTCCTCGCTTCCGATCCAGTGCCGGGAGCCATCCTTCTTTTCCACACATCCTTGAGGTTCTTCCACATGGTCTTATATTCGGAAACTATAAAACGCAGTTGATAATTTCCATTGATGCGTAAATGGACTAATGGTGTAGTCACAAAATTTTTTGCACGCGACGCACTGCGCTATGCCCGTGTTGCCTCCATGGCTTTTCCCGAATCCTTTCTCTTAGGCTTCGCGCACCTTCTCGTGGACTTTGTAGTCGTCACATCGCGGATCCCATATGGATGGTTCCATTTTCATGGATTCTATGAGCAGCAATCGAATGTCCGCGACGACATGCTGCGATAAGCTATCTTTAAATAGACATCAAATCCAATCGGAAACGCCCATCTGGACCTTAGGTTAGCCCAAGAAAAAAGAAAACGGAAAAAATTAACATCAAAAATCAATTAAAAAACCCAAAATCACTGCAACAAGACGTCAACGGTCACAAAAAATAACAAGACGTACTCAAAAATGAAATTAAACAAGGTAACAGGAAAGGTGCTCACGTATTGGGGGGGCAGACAATAGGGGTAGGACAAAGAGATCTGTATGAACGTGTTTACAACGGCGTATAGATGGTTCCTTGTCATATTTGAACCGAGGAACAGAAGTTTTGCCTTCTGAATACAAGCCTTATAGACATACCCTACACACGAAATTACTTCACCGGGGAGCAGATGGGTCTTTGCGCGTTTGGCAGCTGCGCAGTCCCCCAAATATCTTCGCCCCAAAGGAAAAATCACAAGACGATCACCTGGAGTGAAGATGTACGACCACACAAATCAAAATACAATTCCAATACGACCTGGAAAGAAAAATCCATAATGAGGCTGAAAAAACAACATGAATTTACCTGAGCGTGCAACATAAATCGCGATGAAAACTTTGCGAGCTACGAAGAACAGGTTTGGAAAACTGCTAGCCCAAAAAGGGGAATGAAGAGAAATGCTCAACAAAAACTACTTCTGCTTCTGCTATCCCACGACACAAAGTAAATGTCAACTAAAGGAAAATGGGATGGAAGGAATAGCTGTCTTAATAAACAAGTGCAAAGATGCTTAGTGCGCAGAAAGCAGACGCCAATGGCTCTGCTGGTCGCTTGCCTGACCGACACGCCCTATCGATACTCGAGGTCTTCGCACGTCGCCGAGGGCTAGCCCTTGCGAAATACTATCGACGACTCGAGGTTTTCGCGCATCGCTGTGGCGCTAGCCCTTGCGAATATTATCAGACTGACGGCCGTGGTCTTCGCGGCAATGCGGCTTGAGGCGCTAGCCCTTGCGAAATACTAACGATTCACCCGAGTTCTTCGATAGTATTTAGCAAATCGATTCCATCTAAATCAGAAAAATATGAATTAAAGAACAAAAAATATTCCTCAGCTGATCATTTGGAGAAAATGCGGGCTAACACGATCAAAAAAATACAAAGTAAGAGAAATAACACTAAAGTCGAACATAAAGCAAGAGTTACTTGATGAAGTTCCATGTTAAAAAACGAGCATCCACATTCACACTCATACAAACACTCTGATGAGGGGAAAAGGAAGCAGTGAACAGGGTACAGCATCGTGATGTGTGAAATGGTGGTGTCCAGTAGGACCCCCCCCCTCACGAGCGAGGTTCCGGTAAGCCCCCCCCCCCTCCCGTCTCTAAGTGCTGGATCCGGCTAGAAGGACAGACGAAAACGGATATTACATAAATAAGCCACATAATTATGGTATGAACAAGTCAACAATACAAAAGAACACTAATTACATGCAAGTGTTATATAAATTAATCCAAACTTATGTGTACTACTGTGAAAAATTGGAAAATCAACCATTCTTTGCGCATAAAGCTCTCAAGGGAAGGGAGTAGCCTTTGGACGTGGCTCGGCTACGATGGCAGGCACAAATGGCTGGAGCCGTCGACTGTTGACGAGGGGAAAATCGCGCGGTGGGCCTTTTCTGGGCTTATTCCACTTTTTAAGAGAAACCTAGAGAATAGACTAACATGTCAGTTTCTCTCATGTACTGTTCCGAGTTCCGCTACCCGCAATCTGTATCTTCCCCCGCTCATGAAATATTTCGGATGGGTTAGGGATGGGTTAGGGGTAAATCGCGGGCTGGTTTTTATGCTTCATACGCGATTACCTTGCTACGAACGTAGTTTCTTGCAAAACTAACAAAAGCCATTAGATCGTCCAATATTTCCTCTTCACAACAAGTACTACAGTTCTCCTAGATGCCTGCTAGTTCAGGAGATATTTTAGATGGGTCACCCTTGCGCGAGGTTTTCTAGCCACACGAAAGCTCGACTCCTTCTGTACAGTTGTGAGGATAAACATTGGCGAACTTCAGTATGCCATCAAGCATATTTTCCTCTGAACTAAGTGAAAGCATAGTTCGCGTATTATCGATCGATCTCGCCCGAGTGTGCGCGCTTCTACGCAGAGGTGGTGGAAGGGTGTCACATCTGATTTTTGGTGATTTTTGTCCATGCAAGCAGACGTTTTTTAGCTTTTGGCAAGGTCGATACGCATGAGTCTGTTTGAGGTGTACTATTCAGTCATCTAGGAGTTCATATTGACTATCGATATTGCTATTCAATTGTTTTAATATTTTGTAGTCTTTCATACATTTGTGTCCTCTGCTTCTTCCCGTCCTCTCCATCAGATATAGCGATGACCTTTTTGTGCTATATGGTGCCTTTTGCGACCCTGCCTTTACGTCCCCCCTTCCCTAGCGGCCGAGTACGACCCCTCCCCCTATGGTTTTACACAACGGATGCATGTAGCCTTTTTTACAGGGAATGCTGTCGTGGCCCGCGCTGGCAAAGCAGAATAGGGTCAGAATCGGGCATGTTCTCCACTGATCACCCCTCACCGCAGAGAACAGCGAAAAGTGAGGGAAAGGGGGCAAGAAGGAGGAGATTGGGGAAGCTGAAAAAGGGCCATGCAAAAGAATAAGAACGAGAAAATAGGTCATCAAAAAGCTATAGCAACAAAAAAAGAAAAACTCACCCCTACAGCGATCGCCGTAAAAACGTAGGTGCTCACGGCTAAAAATACGGCATAAAAAATACGGAACCAAGAGAAGTTCCCTACGAAATAAGAGAAATACCAAAACCGAAAAAAGCAAGACTTACTCGATGATTTTTCATGTTGAGGAAAAAACCAGCATCCACGACATTGTAGAATCCGAATCTGAAAAAAGTTTAGAGGGAATACAAAAAAACACAACTCAAAGCTATTTCGAAACGTTCCTTAACATTAAAAAGGCGTTATGAACACAAAGGAAGGAAGAAGGAAAAGAAAAAGTGAACAGGAACAATAAACATGAACGAACATGACCCCTCCCTCCCGGTGTAATTTCACCCACAGTAGCGCGATCGGATCGCGCGATCACAGCGATCGCGCGATCGGATCGCTTGGATCGCGCGATCACAGCGATCGCGCGGTCGCGAAGTCTGAACGCGCTCTTAGGAATCTGCACTCCCATTGACTATGAGCACATTTATACCATTTTCACTTTAAATTCACCCTTTTTCAAACCAAATTCACCCTTTTTCAAACCAAATTCACCCCTTTTCAAACCAAATTCACCCTCACTTTTCACATCAAATTAACCACACTTATTAGGGCGGGCAACTCATCAACCAGATCACGCCAGACATCACTGCGAGCCCCGCCCCGACGGCCACGCCCACTTGTCAGCGCGGACATAGATTCTCAAATCTTGTTTCATAACTTCTGCTTTTGCTGTTTCCCACAAACACTTTGACTGGAAACGACCGGGCATTGACACATGGCCGACTCCGCCCATTCTCTAAAGGGTTTGGCAATCTAGGCTGACCACGCCCACTTGCTTTTCGCGGACTTTCGATATTTTTCAAAATTTTTGCATTTTAGGGCTGCTGCGTGAAGCCCGCCCACTGTGAGAGGCTCCGCCCACTTTGAAGAAGCCCCGCCCACTTTTCAAAAATGGTGCAATCGGCAGTATAGAGACTTGGCTTGCATGCTAGGGTCTCGTTCGTCACTCGGAACAAGAAAATCCGGCAAAGTTTATTCCGAATGATCAGCAATACCCTAGCATGCAAGCCAAGGCTCTATACTGCCGATTTGCACCATTTTTGAAAAGTGGGCGGGGCTTCACGCAGCAGCCCTAAAATGCAAAAATTTTGAAAAAATATCGAAAGTCCGCGAAAAGCAAGTGGGCGTGGTCAGCCTAGATTGCCAAACCCTTTAGAGAATGGGCGGAGTCGGCCATGTGTCAATGCCCGGTCGTTTCCAGTCAAAGATTTGAGAATCTATGTCCGCGCTGACAAGTGGGCGTGGCCGTCGGGGCGGGGCTCGCAGTGATGTCTGGCGTGATCTGGTTGATGAGTTGCCCGCCCTAATAAGTGTGGTTAATTTGATGTGAAAAGTGAGGGTGAATTTGGTTTGAAAAGGGGTGAATTTGGTTTGAAAAAGGGTGAATTTGGTTTGAAAAAGGGTGAATTTGGTTTGAAAAAGGGTGAATTCAAAGTGAAAATGGTATATATAGGGGAGAATAAGGTCATCCTGCTATATGTAGCAACAAGATTGCTCTATAGCTAGAACATTAGTTTCACAATATCCTTCCAATTCGAATTTTAGCATTCGGCTTTCCGTATTCTTATTTGATTGCTAGCGATCTCCACTCACTTCTCTAGCCGTTCCTAGACCTTGGTGTTTCTTAGAGCTGTTACTTATTGTTAGCCGAGGTCTACGGTATACAAAGAGTAAACCTTTTGATACCAATGTCTACGTGCGATGCCGATGGTAGTTGTACATGCCGGAGACTGAACACATTCTCCCAAATGATCCACGGGTTCAGATTCTGCCATACTCAACGAGACCTTTTTATCGATTTTGAAGAAGGAGAAGACCTTGTGGCGTCCAAGGATCTCTTTATCGTCGATGTTCAACGTGACGCTTGTAGACCGTTGCCTACTATTGGGTTGGCTAATAAGTAATGGCCGTTTTTTTCAATTGAAAAATTTGTTCCAAAAGTAAAACGTTTTGCAAGCAAGCTTAATATTCCTTTAATGGCAAACTTTTCGTAGTATCAGAATATCAAAACAGCTTCGGTTGAGGGAAGTGTTTTCGCGGATTTTTCAATCGTTGAAGTCGAAAGTGAAGTCGGCGAAAATAAGCACCTTTGAGAACTGCCTCTATTTACTTTACATTGAAATTCATGCTAAATAGCTGAATGAATTGAATTTGAATTTGTTATTCCAATACTACGAGAAGTGTGCTAGTAAACGATATTAAGCTTGCTTGCAAAACGTTTTACTTTTGGAATAAATTTTCAATTGAAAAAAACGGCCATTACTTATTAGCCAGCCCACTAGCACCTTCGACAACTGCCTCTATCTCACGACCTCACGTTCCGTAATGATAACCTGAAATTAGCAGAAAGTAAAAGCTCTGGCAATGAAACAGATCACCGCAGTGTTGTAGAGCACGAAATTTGCTATCAGAGCATGCAAAACATACTATCGAAACATTCAAATATTAGCGTAAAAATTTCAGATGGAACAGGAGCTGCCCAATGTCGGCGAGGTGAAGGATGGTAACTTCAAAATTTCTTGCCCACAATTCGTTCCAAAGCTGTGCCCTAAGTCGAGAATTCCCTGTTGGGACTGATCTTAGCTCGACTTTTCCAAATGTATGGAGCAGCTTAAGCGATTTTAGCACTTCGAGTAGACGTAAATAGAGGCAGTTGTCGAAGGTGCTAATTTTCGCCGACTTCGCTTTCAACTTCAACGACTAAAAAATCCACAAAAACTCTTCCCTCAACCGAAGCTGTTTTGATATTCTAATACTACGAGAAGTTTGCTATTAAACGATATTAAGCTTGCTTGCAAAACAGTTCACTTTTGGAACAAATTTTTCAATTGAAAAAACGGCCATTACTTATTAGCCAACCCAATAGTTGCGGCGAGTGTGTCGAAACAGGCGTAGCAAACGAATAGACGCAGCAGCAAACGTGCGCAGCATCTGCATCAGGACCAACTTGGTAGCGGCGCTGCCCGTCACCTATCTCCCAACTCGTCAACTCATACTCGTGGGAAGTAACTCTACACGAGGTGCATTTCTAAGATTTTTCTCCGCAGCGGGGAGGAGTGACAGTTGCTTAAAGACAGCGTCCGCGATCAACCAGGGTGCGGAAATCAAGGTACAAGATGGCGGAGCTTGTTGCCACGGCGGGTATCCCTTTTTCGCAGCTAAAAAGCGCTTGGTAAAAGCAATTCAGTTCAGCAACGATAAGCTGACTCCGCCTATGAAGGCGGAGTCAACAAGTTCTTCGATCATTACCAACAGTTGTTAGCGGTGATAATTGCTAATCTTATAGGATATGCCTTGGGAAATGAGTCGCATCAAGTGGCGATTAGATTCAGAGAGCTCGCCCAGAGTTTTATTACTCGTCCATTTCCCTTGAACCTAATTTGAGGCGTTTTGATGGCTTGCTCTGTTTTTCCTTGAAGGCAGTGGGTACGGTCCATGTGGACGGGCGGTTATCGCCAACATCGTTGATGGAAAGGAGGAGTGGGGTGGGGTGTGACCAAACGGCCTTGCGCAGCAGTTCCACCAATGACGTTGGCAACAACCGCCCGCCTACAGCAACCGTGCTTCAACTGTCAACTAGCACATGTATCTCTGCTCTTTAACATCGTTGCTGAACTGTATAACCTCAACAATAACGTTTCCGCCGTCTAATCCGAAGCACAACGCTCATCAAGAACTGTTTGCATCCTTGTGCTCATTCAGCCTCCTGGCAGGATAATTCGCGCGATTTACAGATTTTCCAAGGTGCATCTGGCCAAATTTCAGCCTGTATACCAGAAATGAGACTCTCCAGCATAGTATAACCTTGAGGCTCAAAGGGTCCTTTCCATGGACATAGGCAACAAACAGAACAAGAATGGTCAGCGGCTTTGTTCGCAGCCATGTAGAAGAATCGGTTGAGAAACGTTTGGAGAGTTATAACTGATGTATCCTAATCACTGGCCCGTTCCTCTCTACCGTAGTGGAAGGAGGGTGCTGGCAGTGAACAAAGAGGATCAAATGTTGTCTAAATGCGTAAACAAATTTCCCGCCCCACACCATTCGTCGCGGAGTGCTGCCTCATGACAAGTACCCGGCAAGCAACAAGTCTGATGTAGAGAAATAAGTGTGGCCGAAAGCGTCATAAAAATGCTGAGGTTATGGCAGAAGTCGCGAGCAGCGGACCGGGATTCGAACACCGCATCTTCCTGCTTACCGGTACACTTACACGGTAATCAGCAAGTAATTCGGGTCGAAATCCCGTCCACCCCGTGGTCCCCGACTTTTGCCCATAGCTCAGCATTCTTGTGATAACTGTGCGCCAGTGCTTTCGGGAACTCTGAAGCTCTAAACTCCCCTACACACCATCCCTTCCGATACAACCCTGACAACTAACGCTAAACGTTTATTGCGACCGATCAGCATAAAATAGATGAGGAAACTTGAGAAAAAATTGTCACAGTGAAGAATTATGCGGCAGTGATAATACGCACTGTATTGGTATATCCAGCACCTGAAATTTACACAATAAACTCGGTCTGCTTAGTTTAGGATTGAACTGCTCGGGCACTTACCAAATGCTGATCCATTGATTGCAACAATGAAATCTCCCCTATTTATGAAGCCTTTGCCCTTGCCAAATTCAATGCCTTGATTAATTCTGCTATCCGTGTCAGCGTTATAATCACTCTGACGTGGTTTGTTGTAGAACACTGGGAAAACTGCTCTGAAAACGGGAATTCACTGACCATTAGGCACAGGTCCTGTACCTACTGTAAGAGGGTGTAACGAGTGCCCGTAGATTCAGAGTAACTATATAGTGCGTTAGTCAGCGACGCCTAATCTTTTTTTCTTTTTTCTCTTTTTTTCTTTTTCTTTTTTCCCTTTTTTTATTTAAAAGAAAAAAAAGAAATAGATAGGGTCGCTACTACCACTATATAATTACTATGATTTACGGGACTCTTACAACTCTTACGCTACCTACACTATAAGTTTAGCCGGTACCCGTCAATTGCTTTTCATCACCCTAAATTTCTACTGACTGATATGGTCAAAAATTGCTCATGAACATTCGATATCGCCGCGATCGGTTGAGGCGGTGTCAAGAGCACACGGAATGAGCCACCCATGTGGTTCACGATGTTTTCCTTTCAAAGGTAGAGCTCAAGGTAAGCGCTCGCACGGTCAGTGTGAGGTGCGGGTTTGGATCTAGCCCGAGGTGAAATCGTTTGCTCATCAGTCTGCTTTCTTGTCATAGCTTCTCAGACAGTAAATCTAACAATGGGAACCCTAACCTTGTTCTCCTAACAAAAGGATATCCTTAATGTTAAATCGAAAGTTCCCGTTGTCTAGAACCCGTTCTAGAACCATGGATGCTCAGATGATCCTGTCGCTCCTTGTGCCCTATATCCTCGTCGATTTACATGATTTGTCACAGATAAATGTTAAATGATAAATGATATTCCACACACAGGACAGCTGTTATTTCACATCCTCGGAACCCCAAGGATAACTTGATGAGCCGGTTTTCCGATATTGGCAGTGAGCGATGTGACTTTCCTTTGTTCATAGCATTCTTGCAATAGCTTCTCGCCATCCTACTATATATAATCCGCTAAGTATGTCTGTCTGTCTGTCTGTCTGTCTGTCTGTCCGTGTGTCTGTCACGAAATTCATAGCGACCGTCCCAGTAGCTGTGGGAAGTTGATTCCAAGGAGTGATATAGGGGCTGTGACGGGAACATCGGTGAGTGACAGGGAGTGATACCAGCTGATAAGATCTGATAAGAGGCGTCAGAAGTTGAGGGTCACCGAGCTCATAGTGCGGGACACAGCAACAGTGGGACGTTAGTTTCAAGGTATGATATAGGCTGTAGGACAGGAACATCATTGGTGGGTGACAGGGAATGATAGCTGATAAGATCTGATAAGAGGCGTTAGAAGGGGAGGGGTACCGAGTCCATAGCGCGGGTCACAGCAACACTGGGACGTTTGTTCCAAGGTATGATATAGGCTATGGCACAGGAATATCATTGGTGGGTGACAAGAACTGCTAGCAGCTGATAAGATTTGATAAGGGGAGTTAGAATGGGAAGGTCACCATATCCATAACGCGGGACACAGCATCAGCTAGGCGTTGATTTCAGCAAATGATATAAAGCGGGAGGGGACGGCGACGGCGGGTGACGGGAAGTGATAACAGCTGATAGGGGCTGATAAGGAACGTTGTTGTTCAGTCAAAGTGCTGGAGCCTTTACACTACCAAATTATAGAGTTTTAGTGATAGCGACATTGATGACGGGTGACAGGCAATCTTATCAATTGATAAGAAAGGATAAGGGGACATTCTCACGACATCTATGACCACTACACTGTTAAGTATTGGTTGGGCTAATTTTTCCTTCAGCCATCACTTTCCTGATAACAATAGAAAATGAACTCATCCCGCTATCACTCTATTTTATAGAGCAAAGTTTTGTGTGTCGGTTTGTCGGTATGTATGTATGTATGTTTGTTTGTTTGTTTGTCCGTCCGCAAAATGCTTCACGGGATTCAACATGTAACTGAAAGGAGAAAACGACCGCTAGCCAATCTAGGAGCCTTTGTGCAGATGTATCAATCCAATGTTTTATATGAGACAACCACTTGGTGCACTTCGAGCCATTGCACGGGCTGCTCCCGTAGCAACGGGACGTGGGTGCAGTGGGACAGGGTAGGGAAGGGCAGGGAAGACGGGGTACGGGGAAGAAGTAGGGCGAGGGATGTCGCCATGACGGTGGAAACAGGAGCATTAGTGAAAGCGACAAATAGAAGAAGGGAGGGATCAACCGCTAGCAGAGTTGCAGGGCAATCTATAATGTGCTATCAATCTGAGTAGTACTGCGAATGTGATAATACACTGCACTATATAAAACCAGTCGGATCGCACGGCTCACGCCGTGCTCTCCTCCTTCTCTTGAGCTCGGCTTCGCCGA
>MU939443.1:20244-39046 GCA_036418165.1 Cooperia oncophora
CAGAGAGGAGATCCTGTGCGACCGGCGGTGCTCGAGAACGCTCAAGGGCAAGGTGTACCGGGCGGTGGTAAGGCCTACAATGCTCTACGGCAGTGAGTGCTGGCCCATCTGCAAGAACCATGAAAGGCAGCTCCACTCAGCTGAAATGAGGATGCTGAGATGGGCCTGCGGCTCGACAGAGTCAGAAACGAGGACGTCAGGGCGGTCACACAGACCGCTCCGATCCAGCTGAAGGCACGAGAGCAGCGACTGCGATGGTATGACCACGAGGAGCCCCAAAGAAAAGATGGAGGGACGTCATCAAGAAGGACCTCACTGAAGTGAAAGCCACGGCAGAAGATGCAGTGGATCGGAACAACGTCTAACAGAACAGCGGACCCTGCGACGGCGCGGGACTAACGCTAGGGAGAAGAAGAAGAAGATATTTGGGAGTCCATTGAATCCCTCCATCGTTTGTATCTGAGCCTTCTTCGCTTGATTCCCAATCGGACTCATCACTTGAATGATTCACGCGGACAACCATATCTTCTGGGGTATCAGGGCCCTGTTCCATCACTTCGTCGTCACTTTCAATCAGAAGTTCATCAAACGATCTATTCAGCGCGTCCATCATTGCCTATCTGGAACGGCTACCATAAATTAGGGGTAGTTTCCCAAAAAAATAGCCTGGAGAAGCAAAAATGACGTACGTTGAGTTTATACTTCGCTGCGGGCGAGAAATACCGCTCTGCGTGGCCGCGTGCTGCACCATGTGCAGCACGCCGGCGAGGTTGCGAAATATGGCTCGGGCACACGCGGCCAGCGAAAAAACGCCTCGGTACGCAATGGGTTAAAGGTGGTTGGGCTTCGATCCTGCGGTTCCCCAAGGTCGAAAGTTATGAACGCGTTCTTGTTACAGCTGGTGTGAAGATGATCTCTTTTGCACTTCCTTGCGCATTCGTCTGAATGCAGTGACAAGTTTCCCGTATCTTTCAGCTCACCGTTTTATCAAATTTGAATTCATATCAGAATTCAAATCAGAATTGGGAGTGAGGCAGTAAGGTGCGCTAAACGCGTATGAACATCAGTGGGCAGTTTCAGCCAGTAATACCAAGAGTGAGCATTCACCTTTTGAGCTACGAACACTTTTTCAGTAGGAATTTCTATACCGAGATCGCCTCTTGCGACCATGACACCGTCCGCTTCGGCGATAATCTCATCTGCGTTTTCCATGCCTTGTTGGTTCTCGATTTTGGCAATGATTTTGATCTTTTTGCCTTTTTCACCGAGGACCTGAAATCTTTTTGGAGAAAAACTGGAGTGCAAACATTTGTGGCAAGTGACAAGACTGACCTTCCTCATTTCTCGGACTCCTTCTGCATTACGAATAAAAGAAGCAAATATCATGTCTACTTCCTGCTCCACTCCGAATTTGAGATCCTATAATGAAATTCTAGTATGATGTGTACTATAATATTGGCTTGGAGAGCCCTTGAACAAATTTCGTTCACTCCGCAATTTAGAGTTATTGATGGGAAACAACTACGTGTCATTCACCATACGGGTCGATTTTCAGAGCGATGGACTGACCACGCCTGCGGCGTTGCCATGTGTTTCAAGATCGATCACTACCATTGGTGGAGCAAGGCATCCAGAAGCGGGTCAATCCGTCCTCCTCACACCGTCTTGACTGACTGCAATGTTAGAAACCTTATGTAGGCGCACAAGCATGCACATATTCATCATCAACTCCCAGGCTGTCACAATAACAAGTAATTAACCAATAAATCTTTCGTAAAGGATTGGTCCTGATGGTGGAAAGGATCACTATCTTGAGAGGGTGCAGAGGGAGCGCGTCTGATGGAGACGCCGCGTACCCCCGTGGCGCCTAGGACCCGGTTCCGAGTTAGAGATCCAGCACTCTCTGATAGCGTTTTCTACCATCCATACTTATTAACTGGACATAACGAGTGAAATTCACATTGTAACGACTGCTACAAATAGCAGCGTATTTGCTGGCTAGTTGACAGGATATACTGAAGCCCTTCTACTGAACATTCTGCAACCCTTCTAGGTTGGATTGCTAAGGCCGTGGTGCAGATACAGGTGCAAATACCGCACCCGTTATACAGCTTATAAACCGATCCTCCTGTATGAAGGCTGCCAAGAGCGCAAGAAGAAATCTTGAAGCTCCAACTCTGGTGCGGCCTTCTATTTTACAGGCACATGAATGATAGCGTTCTTTCTAACTTGAAATTCTGCGTTGAGGATAAGAAATCTCACCATTGAGTAATATAACATTTGACAGCGGATTTTTCGCCTTACAAGGAGGTGCACCTAGTTTTTTTTTGCAATAGAGCAATTTTCCATTAATTACGAAGTGCTTGACCACAGGTTCAGTCGTAAAAGCTAAACCACAGAGGGCCATTTGTTACGTACATATATGGCCCCCACAAATCCTATCCGCAGCCTCAACGTGGCGTGGGGGTGAACGGTTTGGACTGTTCCAACACCGTACCAATGCGGAGGGTGCCACGTCAGAGCCTGGCGAGCTACGCGTGGTTAAATTTCTTCTCGCCGAAAACAGTAATAATTATGGGCCTCATTCCCCTGAACCTGAGGGAACCACCGACAGGGCGACGTCGGCTGGGACCGCTCGGGCGAGGCTGCAAGAATCACAGGGCCAACGGAGATTTAAGTCGCCCAGGACTAGGATGACGATCTGTACTTTCAACGCACGGACGCTTGCATCGGAAGCTCACATCGAAGATCTGATGTTGCAAGCCAGGAAGATCAAGTACGACGTCATCGGACTGACCGAGACGAGGAGGCATCGCCCGCTACACGCCGTATACGAGACTGGAGAAGAACTGTTCCTCGGAACATGCGACAGCAGAGGCGTTGGCGGTGTGGGCGTCCTCGTCAACACGCACTTGGCCATGAACATCGATTCGTACGAAAATCTGACGACCCGAATGCGATTGAGAAGATGTGGTTCAACTCCAGCTTTGACAATCTTCGTCGCCTACGCACCAACATCAAGCTACGACGAGGATGAGCTCGAAGCGTTCTATATGGAATTGGAGAAGTTCTACAAGGAAGATCATACCTTCTTCAAGGTCATCGTCGGTGATTTCAACGCTAAGATCGGACCAAGAAGAACGGCTGAAGAACTTCACATCGGAACTCACGGAACGGAGTGGAATGAGCAGGGTGAAAGGCTGTCTGAGTTTATCATGTCGACCCATACCATCCATGGTAACTCGCAGTTCCAGAAGCCCTACTCTCTACGCTGGACATGGGAGTCTCCTGGTGGACAATTCCATAACGAGATCGACCACATCATCTTCAATCGAAGGTTTTGCCTGACCGATGTCGCTGTTGTTCCTAAGTTCTACACAGGATCCGACCACCGTCTCCTTCGCGCAAGATTCCGCTTTTCGATGAGAGAGAGCCGCAAAGTTCAAGAAGCGAAGCCCCAAGACCGTCATCAACTGGGATCACTTCACTTCTCTCGCTGGGCTCTGGGAGGATTCCGTCATCGACAACATCGACGAGGAATACGGCTTGTCGCACATCTTCACGACTGCGCCAAGAAGTCAGAGAGTTCCAAGATTACCAAGAAGCGTCTATCTCTGGAAACTCTCGAGCTGATTCGCCAACGTGGAGCCGCACGAGCCGCAGGCAATTACCAGCTGACGTCTGAGCTTGCGAAGCTATGCAGCGATAAAGGAAGACCTCAAGGAGAGAAGAGCAGCAGTACTGGTGGAAGCCGCAGAGGCTGGGAAGAGCATACGCAACGCCCGCCGCGACTTCGCCAACTGTAAGACCAAGATGACCGCCCTCCGACGTCCGGATGGAACAATCACCGCATCCAGAAGGGCAATGGAGAAGGTCATCCACGACTTCTACTCGGATCTCTTTACAGCCACGTCCACTTGCCACCCCTTGGAGCAGGATGGATATGTCGTTCCTGCAGTTCTCCCTTCCGAAGTCCGACACGCCATCTCGTCGGTAAAGAATCGTACGGCACCCGGTCCCGACAGGATCAGACCCGAACATCTGAAGAATCTTCCGCCAGTTCTTGTCAAAACTCTGGCTCGACTCTTCACGCGCTACCTGTCGGAATGCAAGGTACCCACCTCGTGGAAAACCAGCAAGACTGTGTTGCTGTACAAGAAGGGAGACCTGTACGACATTGGCAATTATCGCCCAATCTGCCTGCTGTCTGTAGTCTACAAACTCTTCACACGAGTCATCCTGAACAGGATTGGCAGAACACTAGACGAAGGACAGCCATGCGAGCAAGCAGGGTTTCGAAGAGGATTCAGCACGATCGATCACATCCACACGGTAACGAAGCTCATCGAAGTATCGCGAGAGTACAAGATGCCGCGTCTCACGTTCATCGACTTGAAGAAAGCCTTCGACTCCGTTGAGACAGAAGCGGTTATCGAAGCCCTGGGCAACCAGGGTATTCCTACTCAGTACATCAGGATTCTTCGTGAGCTCTACAGCAACTTCACGACCAAGATCTCACCATTCTACAAGGAGATCATCATTGATGTGAAGAGAGGGGTCCGACAGGGCGACACCATCTCGCCCAAGCTCTTCAGCGCCTCTCTCGAGAACGTCATGCGTCAACTGGAATGGGAAGACATGGGAGTGAAGATCGACGGTCGGCAACTACACCATCTCCGCTTTGCTGACGACATCGTTTGATAACATCGAGCAAGCGGAACGAATGCTGGCTGAATTCGACTGCGCGTGTGGAAAAATCGGTCTACGGCTGAATCTAACGAAGACGATGTTCATGAAACGGATTGGTTTCTGATGCCCCATTCACGCTCAACGGAACGACCATCTCTGAATGCTCTAGCTATGTGTACCTAGGTCGTGAAATCAATATGATGAATGACCTTAGCTCCAGAGCTGAGCAGGAGGAAGCGAGCGGCTTGGAGCCTTCAAGAACATCGAGGGAGTAGCGAAGAAGACGAAGAACAGCTCCGTGTCCTTCCTGCCTTGACGTACGCCTCAGAGACTTGGACTCTACGAAAGCAGGATGAGCATGCGGTCGGCGTTATTCAACGCGCCATCGAAAGGGCGATGCTCGGAGTTTCCCGCTACACGCAAGTGAGAGAGGGAATCCGGAGCTCCGCACTCCGCCGACGATCGAAGATCAGAGACGCCGCCGCTTTTGCCAAGGTTTCGAAGATCAGGTGGGCCGGGCACGTCATGCGTTTCGAGGACGACCGCTGGACCAGAGCGATCACCGACTGGATTCCACGGGATGTCAAGCGAACGCCTGGACGACCGCCTATGCGATGGTCAGACTTCTTCGTGAAAGCTCTGAACGAATGGTATGAAGTTCATCGTGTCCCTCGAGCTGAGAGAGTTCATTGGGCAACTCTTGCACGTTGCAGGGACGAATGGAGACGTTACTGGCGCCCGCTCGAGGAACTCGATGATCAACGGGAGCACAGGGGATACAGGTGATATATGGCCAAGAAGCGTGTCCCTTGAGATGACACAAGTTGGTGAAAGCGACTCAGAGATTTCAATTTTGTCCTCGCACAGAAACGTCGCAGCGGACACCCTCCTGAGCTAGTAAGGGAAGCGTACTGTATCAGCTTATTCACAAATACCTTCGCTAGGTTATGAACACGTGATAGGGGTTATCGAGTGCGTCCACATTTCTATTGCAAAGAAACTTTTACTTGAAAACCTAAAAATGAATGGGTTCTGCAGATGTTCGCTCACGAGAGGGTGATACATGTAATGCACATCCGCAAGGTCCAAATTTTTACTCTTGATCTTTAGAATCAAACCTAAGCCTTCTTGAAGAGTAGTTCCCTGGTCATTATAGCTGCGCTATCGATTGGCCGTGACCGAAGTTGGAGGAGCTTCCATCCACTCAGCAGCATTTTTTCTCATCACCGCAGCGGATCTCATGAGAAGCTTTTCAAGCTGCACCATTATGTTTTCACTACGTCGGAGGAGCAGATCTAGTGTTCCCCATCAATCGTCCATTAGCTCTGCTGCTGCTCTCGTCAATCGTCTCAACTGAATTACTGGTGCATCGGCGGCGGAAACGATCCATGTTGGTTACACCATTGTTGCTTCCAAAACAGCAATATCTCCTGGTTTTTTTCACTAACCGTTTCTGTTTATTTCCTAATCAGTTTCTCTCTCTCACTGTCTGCTGATCAATAGCCGTCGTTTCGAAAATACTTAGGTAAGACCCGCCTGTAAATAACACGGTAGGGGTTGTAACTCGCTTATCATCTAGGGTTAGCCATGTTCGTGTTGTGAACTTCTGTAGGTTGCAGACGCTTGGGTAGCTAGCTACCCAAGCGCCTGCAACCTACAGAAGTTCACAACAAGTTGTCCCCATCCTACTACATAAATTAATATGCGAAAGTGCGTTGTTTGTGGTGTTCTTCCTGCCGCAAAAGATGCGAGAAAATACCGGCGTCGTCAGATAGGAAAGTCTCTGTAGCATTTTCCAAGACAGTGATATACATGGCAGGCACGGGAACACTTTTGGTGGGTGATAGAATGTGATAGCACCTGATAAGATTCGATAAGGGGCCTTAGAAAGGGAGGGTGACCGAGCCCATAGTGCGGGACACAGTAACAGTGGGACATTGGTTCCAAGGTATGATATAGGACGTGGGACAGGAACATTATTGATGGGTGACAGGGAATGATAGCAGCTGATAGGATTTGATAAGGAGTTAGAATGGTAAGGTCACCATACTCATAACGCGGAACACAGCATCAGCTAGGCATTAATTTCAGAAAATGATATAGAGTTGGAGATGGGGACACGGCACGTGAGGTGATAACAGCTGATAGGGGCTGATAAGGAACGTTGCCAATGCTGTTCAGTCAAATTGCTGGAGCCTTTACACTACCAAATTATAGAGTTTTAGTGATAGGGACATACGGGTGACAGGATCTTATCAATTGATAAGAAAGGATAAGGGGCCATTATCATTACCTCTCTTATCACTATACCCCAAGTATCAAAGGCTCAGTGTGCATACTTTTAGCCATCACTTCCCTGATAGCCCTAGAAAATGAACTTATCCTACTATATAATGTCGATGTCGACGAGCGGGGGGGGGGGTATGTCGCATGCTAATTGAAAGGAAAGCGTTCGTCGGTAGGCATTCCGGTGCAGGTAATGGAAACGAAATCTGCTATTTCACTGAGCGATTCATATTGCGCTGTATTGGCCGACTACACATTGTATCTATCTACAGATTTATGTATTCTATGGGCGTCATGGCGCGGACTACACCGCTGCTGTAAATGGAAGCGCGTGCTGAGATGCGGGATAAGCCTTGCTGTCTGTTACGATTCGATCACTACAGCGCCTTATGAGCAGCGCACTACCGAAAAAGTTCCGTTAAAATTATGGAGCCGCCTGGCGAAGCCAGGCCAGCTCGGCGAAGCCGAGCTCAAGAGAAGGAGGAGAGCACGGCGTCAGCCGTGCGATCCGACTGGTATTCACATACATCACACTTTTGATCTCTTCCTGCAGTACGAAAGCCAAGACAGAGTGCAAAAAGGTGCTGCCTAAAACTGTCGTCTGTGTCGACCAGTCACTACATTGCAATGAAATAAGAGTCGAAAAAAATCAGAAAGAGCATGAAGCAAACCACTTTAGCTCAAAGTCATCTATTAAATGAAGTGGGGCACACTGTAAAAGAAATCTATATTTTTCTGACAGCTGGAGCAAGAGTAAGTTTGGGCTAAGAAAAAAAACTCTATCATTCATGGGACAATCACATATTCCATAAGTGAAGTGGAAGCCATATCCACAGGGAAGTTCAACGGTCTTCGAAAGTTTTAAATTTTTTATGTAGCTTTTAATTTTTTCATTGGGGTCTGGAGACCAGTTAAGTACTCTTTGTATAAAACTGAAACGCACCTTAATATCTTTCTCAGAAACAGCCGGTAGGTCGACAGGTGTTCCAGGTAGGTTGACACCTTTGCGGCTACCTGAATCGAGTATGTTAACTAGTCGACTTCGGTACGTTTGGAGCTTCTAGATATTTACCTAGCATTCCACCGTTCTCGATCGTGCATGAAATGGAGTTGCCGCTGATCTCGTTAACAACAAGTGAGATGAGGCCATCGTCGACGTATACACGGGATCCTTTGCTCACAACCTTGACAGTGGGATTTGAGGAGAGACAAGTTCAAAGAATGTTGCGCTGCGAATTAAATGAAATGTGGATGCAGAGCAGCCATCAACTGATGGTTTATACTTCTAGAGAATGAGACTCTGCTACCGTTGGCATGGTCGCCGAAGCCTTTTACTCTTGAATCCAGAAAAAATGATAATCTTCACTTCAGCGAGTTGGCTCTCTGAGTATCAGACGCTCCTGCCAATGTACCTATGACTATAAAAGGAACTCCTGTACCTATGAGTATAAAAGGAACTCCGTCCAATGTCCATTAGGGAAATTAATCAATTATGGCCACCTTATCTGCGCACAGTGGTTGTTTGAGCTGGACACTGGGTTGACCAGTGCAGTCCTAACCCAGGAGTGGAGATGGGGTTATGTCTCACAAAAGCTGGCGCAATGGCTGCCACCTAGCTTCCACACACAGAAGATTGGGTCCGCCAAAAAATTGGTTCCTCTCCTCGAGGCTATACGTTCGAGCAACCCCTTGTGAATTGAGCTGACTGCAAGCTCACTTCTTGGCCGAAACAGGGGCAGGACCAAAGTTGAATCGGACGAATTGGCCCTTGCCTGTGAGATCGAAACCACTGGGACTAAAGATACTTGGAAAGAGCCTTAGGAGGAAATGCGGGTTATTTCGTTTTTTGTAAAGTGAGAAGAGCTCAATCCTGTAAATATTAACCTTAACAATGTTTTTGTAGTCTAGATAAAGTGTTTCGGCGGTGCAGGCTTCCTTGTACTTCTCATCAATTGTCAGAGTGATTGATTTGCCCTTGACGAGTTCAACCTAGAAGTACTAAGTATCATCTCTGCTTAGACTTATAAAGCATTAAGTGCTGCCCCCATTTGCAGTTTCTCAGATGCGGCTCACAATTATGGAGCTCCACCGGAAACAAACACTCCTTATCCTGGTAAAGGAGAGGTTTCTTTTCGTTGTGTGAGCGCGACTGCGTGTCTTGGGGCAGAGGCCTGAAAGATGCAAGGGCTTTGCCTGCGCCGCCCGCGCTTTCTTATGCACAGTCTACATAGTCTAAGTCTGTAGCCTGACCTGCGACTGTATAGCACTCAGACGCTTCGCGAGAAATTACAAAAATAATAGTTGAAGATAGCCAGTGCTCTGGACTTCATTTGACTACCTAATTAAGTTTTACCAACTCCCCACATGTGAAGGAGTTCCATATCCCCACACATGAACCCCTTGGTGCATGATCCGTTCACCACCACCCCTGACACGATGTGATGAAATATGCCACAAGAAGCAGTTGAATGTCGTGAATGTAAACTAAACGAGAAAGAAATGCACGAACCTCAGCAGTTGCTCCACCAGTGAGCAAGCCAGTTCGGATCTCAGGTCCTTTGGTGTCGAGAGCGATTCCGATTTGAAGCGAACCTCCCATCTCTTGAACCGCTTGGCGAACATTTTTGATGGTCCCACCGTGGTACTGAAACAATTTCAATTCGACTTTCATCCTGGAGACATGGCCACTTCCATTATTGATGATACTTGTCTTTTTTCTCTCATTAATGGTCGATTGCCAATGCACAGTGCTCATTACACTCTTGATCCATCTACCATTCATAAAAGCGGAAAGCGCAGTTGCCGTTGAGAAGTTCTAGTGGTAGCAGTACCAACAACGAATGCTTTTAACGGTACGATAACACCATCCGCAATCACTTGATATTGGCTCTTATCACTTCTCATTGGCAAACACTGACAAGCGTTTACTTTTCGTCGAAACTGGAGAATTGAGCGGTCGACTCGTGCCTGGTTCTATCAGAAGTAGTAAAACGTGCTCACTTACGTGTCCCTTTTCTGTGGTACTGGAACCAGTGGTCGCGCCCTAGTCGCAGCGAATGTGGAGAAGAGATACAACGTGCCCCAGCAGGCCTTTACCAGTCCCTATCGGACTATCGGACATATCAATGTTCCCCCACCAGTACTCCCAGTGCTGTTTTCATCCCTCTCCATATATCCCTCATTAACTCTCTGCGGCTGAATCTAAGGAGCTTATGAATTTCGCATCAAAAACACACCCAATAGGCAAGCTTGGTGGGTTATGGTAAAGTGAAATGCTTTAAATATAAATAAATCATTTTAATAGACAACCCACTTAAAACTTCGAGCAGGGGTGTCAGTGGTAGACCTCTCAAAAGCAGATGTCGTCTTGGATGTGGTGCCACAGTTCCCATTCGCGGCAGCACGCTACCAGCAGATTATTTCCTACCTGGTTGACTAGCCAGACACAAGGAGAGCTAGTCCACCTGGGAGACGTAGACGCGGATAGAGTTGAGAGGGCCGACGCTCCACTGCACCGTTTCGTTGAGATGATTGGGTCCTATTACAAATGCTGTGCACATCACCCCGACTCGGCAATGCCCGCTCCACGCCCTCCTATTATTTCGTCAAGAGAGTTCTTGCGGTTTGAAAAATGGATCAACAAATTCAGAGGGTGTTTTCTGTATTACCTTATTGAGACTGCTGTTAGATTCTACAAAATTTTGGGGCGCATTTCTCCTTCTATCCAGCTCTTGATGGTTCCACTCCTTGTGGTTGGCACTGGATCGAATGAGATGCTACAGATGCTACTTCCTAAAGGATTACGGGAGCAGTCGCAAGGGGCAATTGCAGGAGCAGTCCAATCGCCAGATCCTCTCGTATAGCAGATGGGATGAAGAAAGTGCTGCAATCACGAGGGAGCTGCATTCGCTTAGAGAACGCTGGACTCAGGCAGAGCTTGAAAGCTTACGTAATAAGCTGCCTAGTGATTCGTCACTGAATAGTTCTAGTGGCATTCGGGATCGTGTTATGGCGTTGGAGAAATCGATACTACCCTATCATGAAGTAGATAGATCCGTTCTTATCAGCAAAAAACCGGAATTATGGTCTGAAACTTTTGGAGAGCGCCTGTCATACGGTTATCCTAGTGCTCGCAACATTCTTCACCTTGAACAGGCTGAAGCGTCTAACGTTTTGAATCAGTTAGGTTCAGGTACGTATGTCGCGCACCTAGACACATTTGAAATGATCCTTTCGCCACTTTACCCACAGCGTGGGTTCGTTCAACTTCACCCCCAATAACTTCCATTTTTTTGGATACTAGGGAGAAACGGCTGCCGCCGACATGTGAGGATGGTCCAGCTCTCCGGCTTAACTCGATGAAAGCTCCACTTACTCTCGTCTTTGTAGTGTAGCTCCTTCATTCTCTGCTATCTCTGGAGCTCAAACTTAGGAGTAGCTCAGACTTCAGAGTGGGGCCCAGATCAGTTTATTTCTTGGTTTATTTACTTATTTATTAGTCCATTTATTTATTTGTTTATCAATTTGGTTTATTTATTCATTCATTTAACAAATTTTTGCTGCTTATCAGTGCACAGCTCATCCATATAGCCACATACCGTGTCTCATCACCGTTTTGGTCGTATTATTTCTACAGCAACAGCAGAGCAACTTTGATACTCAGCGCCGCCTGCATTGTCGGCTATGCATGCGCTGTTATTCCCATTTCGCGTGCTTGTGCATTGTGCATATTCGATGCACGCGCCCGAACTTTCAAAACACTCATATGAAAGTCGAAGCAGAAGCGGCGCAGCGTTTAGTGTATAACATCGGGTGACGCTTTTTGGTCGCATACATGAGTGACTATGAGTTCAATTGTCATTAGCAATTTGTTCAGCACGATCTTTGACCCGACCCGTTGAACAAAAAGACACACCTCATGAGATCCATGCGAAAAGTTCAGTCGAGCGATATTCATTCCGCATGTAATCATTTGCTTCAGCATCTCCACGGAACGACATGAGGGACCTAGGAAGCATAGCTCACGGCTTCTCTTACACTTCATAACCCAATTCGCGTGTGGCTGCCTACTTCACTTGGAGGCGGCGGCGACCTCCAGGTGGCTTGCGTCTACAGAGGTATATTGGCTTCCTGCGACGACCGAAATTTTAGCTTTGTCTGGTGCAAGACAGCATGACAGTTGTCTCAAATGCTTATGTCCCACAAAAAATGCATCGTACGCCATGTTTGAATGAAGCACGCGGCCACGTTTTTCCCATCCACTGGAAATGGTGTTCTGGATGCAAGTGTCAGCTCGTCTTTTCTCTCTGCTCTTTTTGTTTGTTGCTCCTGCCTGTGTGACGTCAACCGCGACAAGTTTTCAATTTATGCGTTTCCACTGCTAATCAGGTGCCAGTGCGATGAGTATAATTCGTACTCACATGTCTTGAAGTGAGTAAAATAACAAGGTCAAAGCAGTTAGTACTACACGATTGAATTATGGTATTTTCCTATAGGAATCGGACAAGGACCTGGGTGATCCGCCCGCAAATAATTCTGTCTTCTTCTTACGCTGGGATCTTCTTTGCGCTGAAATCCGATTCGTTCATAAACTGGTGTGAACCTTACTTATCCCTACTAAACTGATTTGAGCTGACGATAGCGAACTTCACGGGTTTTTAGTAAAACGCTAGACATCCTACCTTGAAAAGGGATTATCCCAGACTTATGGAAGAACCTTATCATCTTGCACAATAACGGTGACCCCAACAATCCTATTCATTACCTTACAGCTTTCTTGTTGGTGTCCTGAACAAGCTCCACTACGGGAAATCTTTCATCAGGATGGAGTCTAATGTGCCTAGTGTGCATGTAAAACTGTTCATGTCTCGCCATTCACCGCTTCGCACACCACACCATTATAAATGAAGTTCGCAGCCACGCCCTTTACCTCTCTACGATATCGAGTATATGTCAAAAGGTGTGATGACAGCTAAAGATAGAAAACGGTCGGATGGACCATAACTTTTCGGGTACTTGCACATGAGGTAAAGACGACCTGTGTACGCATATGTGCGAATGGTACACACCAATGGTGCAAATGATCCCGGTTTTACGAACAACAGAAGGAGGGTCACGAATATCGAGTCTGCATTGGTGATCTAGTCGATTTCTCGGCAATTCTTCGGGCTTCACTTCTTGCCTGAAATATGCGGACTGTTGACAGGTGGGTCAACCCAAACGTTGTCAAAAGCAGTAATTCTGAAAATGCTCATCTCGTTTTTGAGGAAAGCCATCATGATTGGCTAAAGCACAGAAGCCTTCAGCGTGCAAGATAGCGCTGACCCTCAATGCGTGACCCTATTTCGCATCTCAATATTGCTTAATAAAAGTGCAGCTGCTCATCGATGATTAGCTAGTCGCGCCTCCTTCGGCTGAGTTCACCTTCAATTCACCGCCTCTCGTTTCACCATTTTCTTTATCATCGCTGCATAGTAGTGCGGTTGCGATCACTTGTACACTCTTGTTCGCTGCGGATGATGGGGCGTTTCAGGGGAACTGGCGCAGTGCCATCAGTTCTCCACTAGTTGTTGAATCGAGCGAACGACAAAACTGTGCCATATCGTTCGTAACCGTCGTTCTGCACAACTGCTGCCGCGCCAATCCCTTCCCTTCCCGCATGACACATCCCTCCATCCATAGCGAACTCTACCGCATGCTCTCTCTCCATATACAGCGCCCTGCTTAAGTTATGCACTCTCAGTCTCTCTGCTCCGTATGATCATGGCAATTCAGCAGACGTGGACCACTACACGGATTCTGATGGACCTTAGAGGAAATTCTCACTTTTAAATACCACCAATCTCCTCCCTTTCCCTTTACTAATAATGAATTGCCAATGTCCAGTGCTTAGTTAACACAAAAAAACATCAATAGCGTCGAAGAGCATCCACTACTCATCCTACTATATATAATCCGCTATGTGTGTCTGTATGTGTGTGTGTGTGTGTGTGTGTGTGTGTCACGAAATTCATAACACCTGTCCCAGTAGCGTTAGGAAGTTAATTCCATGATATGATATAGAGGTTGGGACAGGAACACTTTTGGTGGGTGACAGGAGGTGATAACACTTGATAAGATTCGATAAGGGGCCTTAAAAGGGGAGGGTGACCGAAATCGTAGCGCAAGTTGCAGCAGCTGCGGGACCGTGATTTCAAGAAGTGATGTGCACGGTAGGACGGGAACACTTTTGGTGGGTGACAGGAGGTGATAACACCTGATATGATTTGATAAGGGGCCTTAGACGCCGAGGATCACCAGATTAGTAGCGCAGGTTGCAGCGACCGTGGGACCTTGATTTCAAGAGGTGATATACACGGCAGGACGGGAACACTTTTGGTGGGTGACAGGAGGTGACAACACCTGATAAGATTCGATAAGGGGCCTTAGAAGGGGAGGGTGACCGAATTCGTGGCAAGTTGCAGCAGCTGCGGGACCTTGGTTTCAAGCAGTGATATGCCGTAGATGGGGCTGACAGGAGCTGATAACATCTGATAAGATCCGATAAGGGACCCTAGACGGGTGTCACCAAATTCTTAGCGCAGGTTGCAGCAACCGTGGGACATTGATTTCGAGAAGTGGTGTAGGGGAAAGGGGGTGGACATGATTGGTGTGTGACAGAAGCTGATAACACCTGATAAGATTTGATAAGGGGACCTTAGACGCGGAGGGTCACCCAATTCCTAACATCGGCTGCAGTGAATTGAGACCGTGGTTCCGAGATGGTATAAGGAGGGTCGGGGTGGGTGACAGAATCTAATAACATATGATAAGATTTGATAAGGGACCTCAAATGCGGAGGGCCACCAAATTCGTAGGGCAGGTTGCAGGGTCTGTGGGACCTTGGCTCCAAGAAGTGGTATAGGGGGAGGGGCGGACACCCACTGACGGGTGAGACGAAGTGACTGATAAGAAATGAAAACCTCATCATGCGGAAATCCGCAACACCGCTTACATCCACTATGCGATTGATATGATCCAGGTATCAGGCTCCCAGTAGTTCGCACACAACTCACTCCTGGGCTTTATCGTTATTGACATCATGTACGGCCGCTAAAGCAAATGGAGTTCAGAAGCATGGCGGTTGTTTACTCAGTTGGCATGAACTGCAGCAACTGGCTTTATCACTATGACTATCTTTCATCAACAATCTGAGAGAGGACCATTCGATGCGTTAAACTGCCCGAATGCGGGAGTGCATTCCAGAAAAGGAAACCTGCAGTAGTGGGGAACGCATCAAGCGGTAGGAAGTTCAAAGGCTGCTCTAACAGGTTGCTGTATTTTCGTGTGAGGGTTAGGGAGATTTTTGGTAAGTCCGAGAAAAGAGTGGACCAAAGGATAGATTTCAGCGCTACATTGGGACAACGGTTACAATCCTACCATATATAATCGGCTATGTCCGTGCGTGTGCGTCTAACTCTTTGACACGAATATCATAGCGCCGGTTCAACTTCAACTTCAACTCGCTGATCCAACTTTAACCCATTGCTCGAGCTATTTTCAACTATTTTTCTACATTTTGCTGGAAAATGAACTGTGACGGTTTGGCGTATTTTGCACACTCTACCTCGCCTAAAGAAAGAGTGCCTGGCGAAGCCAGGCCGGCTCGGCGAAGCCGGGCCATGATGAAGAAGGAGGAGCACCCGGCGGCAGCCGGGTGATCCGACTGGTTGGAAATAATTGAAATGAGACCGGGAGCTCTATTTTATTCCTCAGTGGCCTTTATCACTCGTCAACTATCCAAGCATCTGCTTTTTATCGGAACTTGGAACTTTAGCGGTCGAAACAATTTTAATCTGTCTATTCACTGGCTCAAAGAGAGGGAGCGACTGGTTCCTTTGATTCTTTTCAGCGCTTATTGATCACTATATACAGTTAATATCACCGCAACAAGAACAATCAAAATTCAGTCATCTTATTCGAGTCGCAGTCAGTCGGTATCCGCTTGCAGCGCTCCCACCATTGATTGTTTTCTTCTTAGATCCATCACTACATCACCATTGGTAGAGCAAGACAGCCGAATGCGTGCTCATGCCGCTCTGCTCTCGCCGCCCCGACTGGTTGTCATGTTACAAACTGAACCTAATTCAAGGTATTATTAGCGAGTCGTCTCATTGGCGCGTTAGATGCAATGTCATCTCCTATCCTTTGACAAGTAGCGGTTTTGAGCTACACTCGCGGCAAGGCCGTAATGTTCCACAAATCCAGAACAGAGCAAATTTTCAGATAGCAGATATTCTGTGCCCTGGTAACGAAACTTGGACTCTCCCTCTATTCACCACACATGCATAAAAAGACTGAAACAGTGGCGAAAAAGTGCCGATGACATACCTAAGCGGCTTTCTAGGCTTCTGCACAAATTCTGGTCTTGACATTCCACAAGATTGCAGTTAGAACACAGCCGCGAAGCACTAAGGAGGAATAGTGAAACCCTCCATCAACAAGTTATCTTCAGTCCTTATCAGACCTTATCTCAGAACATCTACCTTCAGCTGCACACGTGTTTACCAGTGAATGAACGTTAGGCGGCATGGCCTCTTACTTAGGCAGAAACGAACGAGAATTCAGAAAAAAACGAATATACACTGCTCTGCATAATGATAGTTCCACCCATAAATATTACAAAATCCCGTCTTACATGAGGTTTTCAAAAATGTCCTCAAATAGAAAATGAGGTAATAATCAATACCAGTTTGCATGTCAACACCGGAAACTAACTTGAAAGAACAAGTTTTTTTGTTCATTTTTTTGAAAATTGGTACTCTGACAATTCCACAAAATGATAGTTCCACCTCATGTTTTGTCGCTGCGTCTCATTTTTGTTGGGTAAAACTGTCTCATCATTGTGACTCTGCCTTTTTGAGGCTATGGCAAAAGAGCATTCATTATCGGACTTCGGAAAAGGACAGATAATCTCGTTTGTAAGAAGAGAAGCTCGGAGATTGTCCGCTGAGGGTTGGGTAGTAATAATTCAACACAATTCACTCGTTTCTGTTCAGTATGACCCCCAAACGTGTTTACCGTGATCGTGGATTCTAATTGCGGTTCAAGTTGCAAACGATCCGCTAAAGATGAGGAAATGAAGGATTGATCGGAAGCGGAGTCAAGTAGAGCGTAAACTGTTCTTCCTTGTTGTTATAATCGTTCTTGACTGTAAGTGGGACGATCATTAGACGGACTTGTATAGTGTTCCCATTGTGATTGGAAAATGTTACGTTTCCCTGATGGGACGATGAATGTGTTCGGAAATTAACATTCTTTTTCCCGATTACCAAAAGGCGGTGGGACAAAGGCTCTTTGCATTAGTTCAGGGAAGGCGTTTCTCTCAAAGGAGCAGTATTCTCTTGTCGGGGCGACTTGTCTTGGTTGAATCGAGGTGTGCCAAGTGCCTTATAACCTAAGAGATTTGGTATGGGTCGGACCGGTGATAGGTTATCGTTAAATGTTTGTCTCGAAGGGCGCATGCGCCGGTTATGAGGTGTTGTGAAAGTACGACGTTGTGGCGAGAAATTGGGAGTATGGGGTGAACTATAGCGCCGTGTAGAATTTCTGGGGGATGCGAGCGTAGGTTCCGTGCTTTTCGGTATGATTGTGATGGGTTCGATTGTCTGAGGCATATTATGGAGTTGTGATGTCCACCGCAGTGCATGCAGTCGGGCCTGCAGCAGGCGGCAGTTCCTGTGACGAGGGCTAAAGCATTTCCAGCATGCAGTGATAGTCTTGAGCCGTGTAATTTTCTGTGAAGTTGTTCGGTATGTGTCACAGTTTTCAAATTTGTGCTTCCGGCTGCATCCAATGCACTGGATGGGTTTGTTGTCACGGACGCGTATGTGGAAGACAGAGTGTTCATACAAGTGATCTGCGACTTTCAATATGTTCTCGGCGTTAATAATAAGAGTGAGATTGGCAATGAGGTCTTCCATGGTCCATTCTCGACCACTGTCAAATTCTTTTCGGGCTATCTCTTCTTGTATGTTCTTAGGGAAGGTCTCGGTTACCATAGTTGTCATGTAAGTGGAGTCTACTACTTCCCCTTGTCTTTGCATGGTAGCTATAATCGCTTGTATATCGCTAAGATTATTGCGTAATGCACGTGGGTTATCGGGAACATTGTTTCATTGACTTGAGTTGGCGAATCATTTGCATAGTGATTCGCTTAGGGTCTTCGTATTGATTCTTAAGTTGTTGGATTGCTCGTTCATAAGAGTCGCCTGTTCGTGGAATCATTCGTAATGAGCGTGCTGCATCGCCTTTGCAACAGCTTAGTAATATGGAAAGCTTGGCTATGTTGGAGTATGGTTGTTTATGAACAAGTTCTTCAAAGAGTTCCCAGAAGGCACGGAACTCGGTAGGGTCACCATGGAATTCTGGTACTTTGAGCTCGCTACTAAGAAGGTCGTTGTTCAATGGTAAGGGAGTTCCGTGGTTGAATTAGTGTTTCTTGCGGTTCTGGTTCTCTTTGCGATGTCACTGCTGCTGTAGTACTGTAGTTGTTCTTTATGAGTGTTAGGGTTGCTTCTTGACAATCCAATTCAGTCAGTCTTTTGTTGAGTTGTTGAGTAATTTTACTGCAAGATTAAGTAGGGTGTCTCCTCGTTTCTCTTCCCAGTGTGTCAAGTTGGGGTTCGAAAAGTAGTATCGTCACTGTTGATGGAAGCCTCGACGAGTGATTAGTAAAGTGTGCCTAGTTTGTCGGATTGTTGCTCTATTCTGCCTTTAAGATTCGTAAGTGTTATCCTTTGGGTTGTGATAAAAATTTTGAGATCGGAACTCTCAGTTGGAAGACCCA
>MU939451.1:0-11248 GCA_036418165.1 Cooperia oncophora
GAAAATCTAACAACCAAGAGAATTTCGGGCTGGGGAAAAGTCGTAAATACCACACACGACCCCCATGGACATAATGAATACGAATCCTCTTCACAACGGCCGAGTTCAACCTCCTGATGGGATTCTCCCAACGATGTTGTGTCCTGCTCATAAACATGGACTCTAGCTCCATTCATCGCGCCTTCAAAAAAGCGAAGTTCGGAGTTCCCTGCTGCATGCGAGTTACGGAGGGGATCCGGAGTTCCGCACACCATCAGGGTGCGAAGATCAGGGATGAAGCCGCATTAGTCGAGGTTTCTTCGGGGGTAATATTAAATGGATCTTTGCTCAGTTTCTGTTCTATAAAGCTCTACACTAAGGGCTTCTCATGTCTACTGCACTATCTAGTTGTCGCACATGCTATCTCTTATAGGACCAAAGAATAGCATAGGCTTCCTGCTCTATCTCCTGTGCCGCTAGCGTGTTCCTAGCCTGTTTTCCAGAAGGGTTTGAGGATTTCGAGAAATCTTTTTCCATTTGATGAGTGCTTCGCAAGGAAAACACAGCGATTTCGTTGTTAATCCACTACGTATATCCCTGTGTTTTCCGCTCATACATCTTTTTCTACGTGAGTTTCTTCCCCGCGCCAGGGCTTATGCAAGAGCTTAAACGAGCTTATCTTTTTGTGACAGAAATCCAAGTCTAAAGTGCCAACAACAGCATAAACGTCGCATGTTTATGGTCATGACGCTGTAAGCTATTGTGGAGCCAATCAATTACATTAAACATTAGCCAAATCTTGGCAGGCGGAGCTAAAATGACAGTTTTGGGGGGTAAGTGACTTTTATATGAAGGAAACGCAAAAAAACATCGAAAGTGCTCCCGAAAAAGGCCCTTCTGCACTCAAATTCCCGATCTGAAGTGCCGGTTAGGAGGTCCAGGTGCGGCGAAAGTGGGAGCTATCGTGCTGTGACATGTGTCTGACGCAGTTTCTGTGCAGTGCCGAGGATTGGATCATCTGACCGACCCCTCGAGGATGGCATGAGCACTCTGCGAAGGAACACTGAGCACCTGGAAGAGGAGTACCAGAAGACCCTACCTGCTGTTTCCTGTGCGGCATTTGCAATGGGCGTCTTCTGTCATGAGGATGCGCGGACAGATATAAACCGAAGCTTTTGGCGCTCGTGATTGGGCTGTGACTTTAAGTTACTGACGGACCTGATTGCCCAAATGTTTCGAATGGTGAACCTCTGAGATTGCGGACCAGTCTATCTTGTCCCCCAAAAAGGATTTCACCTCCAATGCTATCGTGGGCTATATTTTTGAAAGCAGCATTCATTCCTATTGGTTACGCGGTCATGGTCTAACTGTCTGGCCACTGGCATTCCCAATTCCCGGGACGCCAACGAGGAGGGGCACCACCACGAGCGAGTTGAAGTCGTAAGGATCGTACCTTGAAGGCACATTATGAGGGATAAAGAGCTTCGAATTTTTTTGCGTGATTCAGATTACTCCTCTTCCAACTCATCGCCAGGCAATAGAACTGTCTCCGCCATACGATTATGCGTTCAATTATAAATGCTGTTTTCTATGCTGGTCCAGGTACGCATCGTCAGGTTTTCGATCATCTGCACATTCTATGAGAGGTTGCAGGCTCCATTACTGGCAAGCGTTCCTCTGCGATGTCGCCTTATGGTTAATCTGATTTTGGGGCCTAGAAAGGATCCCAATCTTATTCCACTAAAAATGCGCTCTCATCGGTTTTTTCATCAGGGATAAGTCCGAGCATGTTCCTCGAAAGCTCATACGTTTTCGACACCTCTTAGCGCTTCATTCCCAGAAATAGGGCCGCTAAAAAAGACCGTGTCAGCTGACAGAAGTGTCTTATTACTCAGCTATTTGTGCGACTGCTGCCACAAGCGCTAATTGGGGGAGACGTAGATGTGAAATGGGTTCCAGGCAGGTTCTCCCCGAGGCCTTTAAAACGGCACTTCACACAGATTCGCCTCGAGTTCCGTTCATTCGAAGACCATTTGGTGAATGGCTTCCGGGAGATCTCAGTCCTTCCGGGAGATGAGGCTTCTTTCGCTCTTTTATCAAACTACAGCTGCTTGGATTATAACTACTTCCTCGTCCAAGAAAAGTAGCTTTTCGAATAGCTTATGGTCACAAGTCGATCACGCTTCGCCCCAGGTTCCTTCGTAACTAGGCCATTTATGCTCATCCGACGTCAAGCCCTTATAACCCCACATAAAGCGAGAAGGAACTATACTCCTACGCATAAATACGGTGACTAGTCCAATATGTCGATTAGCTTTCGATGGTATACTGTAATTATTACTCATTGGAGGTTCTAAGGTGTCGGCTGACAGGTAGCCATGAACCAGCACGGCCTATTCTCTCTATTCCCTCTATTTTTTAAGCTCGAAAAGTTGGGCTAAATTGTGAGGGGAGGTTCTCACCAAATGAAGTTTTTTTGAGCCAAAGCAATATCAAGGGCAATGGTCACCGATTTGTCCGGGAAGGACACGCTAACCTCTCCGCGTTGCCGACGATATCGTTCCTCACTCCTACTGTTATTTGTTTCGTTTTTTGCTTTCCTTATGCGTAAGGGACCAATGAAATGACAGGAGGGACTTTTCATCGATTCAAGCCCAGTGCTGAGAGTTTTTTCTTACACGAACTTATGAGAAATATGTCTCCGCCCACTCGCCTAATAGTTGCTGATTCGGGGTTATGGGAACCAGTGTGGGTGGTCGCTCCGGGCTGCTCAGCTTTGTCCAGTCTGCGTGCAGACTATTTGGGTATTTACATGCGTAGCCTTCGATTACTCATACTTCATCATTTGGTTATCCCCCGCCCGCCACCCCCCCCCCGTACTCAGGCTTGTATTCGTCAAAAATGGCACCATAACCTTTTCTTTTCTCTTGAAAGGCATTCATCTCACTTCTTGGTGCTTAATGATGACATTAAGTCCAATATCCCTTTGTGTTCCTATTTCTCTCGAGCTTTGTTATTTTCCAATGATTCGCTAATCTTTTCTGCAGTGCGATTTATTTAAAGCGAGTTATACGCAGAAGCCGAGTGAATCTTACTTTCTTTTTTTTGTATCCCTAGTCGATTAATCGATTGAACAAATGGATCGATGAATCGACTGTTTTGATCCTACATCTATAGATCACCAAATCTATTTGAACTATCGGACTAAAAGATCAATAAATCGACAAGTCGATAGAACCCAATGGCCAAGAAGTCGATGAATTGGCCAAAGAAGCAGATCGATATATCGATCAGTCCATCTAGTTCGTTTATCAACAATATTGCTTGACACTCACAGCCTGTGACAGAAGTCGATGATCGCGGCTAGAGGCGGAGAATTCAATGACCGGTCAATCGATCAAACTAAAACCTGTCTGATCGGATGAAAGTCCTTTGGTTTAATCTACTACTGTGTTCGGAAGAGTTGATTGATTTAATAAACTTTTGACCATTAAATCGACAATTCGTTAAAACCAGCCACCGATAAACTGATTGATCGATGTTCGATCGACCAATCGATGGTCCGGCTGATTTATGAGTGCGACGAAAATTTGCTTACAGTATCGCCCTCAATCGATAAATCAACAAGATTAACCCAAGCAACGAATAAGTCGATCAGCGTTGAAAAGCCACCAGCTGGAACAGCTCCGTGTTTTGCGTTATGAGCGGTTGATCGAGAAAAAGATTGTTTCGACTGAACTTGCATCGCTAGGTCGATCATTTTTGGCAGGCATAAGGTCACTAACAGACGCAAACACGGAGTTTTCAGCTGGTGGCTAGCCACAATGAATATCACGTAACTTTAAGTGCTAACATCCGCCCCCCCCCCCCCCCCCCCCCCCCCCGGCGCCCGGCCCGCGAGCGCCCCGTCCCCCCCGAGACCGCGCCTTCATGCTTTTTTCAAGGCAATTACATTTGTCCCTGAATTAATACATTTAGGTTCTAAGTGACATAGCGCAGTGCTAAATCCGAGAATACTCCCGCAGTCCCGCAGTATGTCAACTCAACTTCTGAAGGTCTTCAGTTCTGCATACCTTTCGTTACCACTTTCGTGACCTCTTTTTTCAAGGTTTGGGCGAGGTTTCCGTCGGAATTCGTCTCCGGAGAACTTGGCTATAAAGTTATCTTAGGAAAAGGAGCACCCAGAAAGTCGTTCCAGGGGTAAGACGTGACCAGAATTTTATCAAGAAAGCCTAAACAGACCATGCCCATTTGGCTTCCTCATTTGGTATTCATTGAGCCTGAAAAAGTTTGACGCCCACTCATGTGAGAGGCAGCCCGTCGGCGGCAAGACACCACACACAGATCAGCTCCCGTGTGTGAGACCACTCGAACTAGACCAGTGGAGGGAGTACTCGAGCGCTCCCCCTATTGTTTCCAGGATTGTTCTTCATTTTTATGTTGATGCCATTATTTGTTTACTTATGTGCCTTTGTAAAGGGTTGTTAACTGTTGAGTCCTCTCTCCCCACGCAGCTTCTTCCCGCACTTATCTCTTTTGTGGGCCAGCTGCTAGCTTGTGACTTTGGGAGCCTTGAAGGGTATAGTAGCTACACTCCTTTCACAGACCAGGGCAAAGCTCGGTTTTGCACGCTTGCCTGCATCTCATCGCCCATTATTCTATAGATAATAGCTACTGGGATAGATACCCGAGGCTGTATTGACTTTAAGGTTTGGAGCGAAAATGGGACCTGATGCGTTCGAGGGATCCTCTATGAGAGTCCTATTTTGTTGGTATTTGCGATGGAATAAAGATTCCTACCAATTTGCGTGTGAATAAAGATTCCTACCAATTTGCGTGTGCCACATATCCTTCTTTTCTGTAAAGCTCGTTCCTATGGGGAATTGGAGGTTAGGGGTGGGTGAAGTTGACTTCCGAGTGAAGTTGATCTTGCTATCAAGGCAGCCGATTAGGGAAGAGGACAGCGGCACAACATTTTGTGGTTGACCTTTGATATTTTTTTATTTTTTTTACGCGTTCTCGCGTTTCTATGCTGTACACTCCCTCCCAACGTTAAAATATGGCCTTGCAGAGTGGGACGGCTGTGCGCCAGTACCTCTGCTGGACCGTGGGCGCGCCGATGCGTACTTTTTTTTCTACAGGCCGAGGCGTCACCCTTCCCCAGCTGCACCAAACGGCTCCCTCTCTTGGACATTATTCTATGAGGGGGCAGTTATCCTGATTCAAGAACGGAATTAACATGTACAAGTTATTTGGCGGACATTCCCAGTTACCTAGCGATTATACCCAGGAGAAGGATGGCTGGTGCACCTGCTCCAGTTATAATAAGTTCTTGTTCGTCCAAAGAACAGAGTGAATGATTTTAAGGATTCACATCTCAGTATTGCTCACTTCAAATCACCAGAATTTCTTGTCCACATGCTTATGACCATCTGCGGATATCCTGCCTGTTGATGCGATTAAGTGATGATAAATTGGAATGGATAAACCGTTTTGAATCCTCTGCTTCAGTCGATTAGATGGGCGGTATGGGAGGGGTACCATCACAAGGATTATTGGGAGCTGTAGGGTGATTGGGGCGGTGATATAGTAAAGCTTCTCGAAGTTTGTTCTGTCTTTGTTTGTGGTGTTCTTGCTCTGGAAATGCAGTTTCGAAAGGCTTCCACATCTATCTAATTATTCTTTCGCTTATCTATGAGCATATTTATTTGCTTACTTATTTAGTCGTCTGATCTATTCATTTATTTATTCATGCATATATTTAATTATTTATTTATTGACATGCACCAAAAGCGTCTGCACGACCCTAACGGAGAGAAACTAACCCAGTTGGTTATTATTTATTTGTTCCTTACTTGCCCTTACTTATTTATTAGGCTGTTTTTAATGTTTATTTATTTATTGATTTATTTTATTGAATTATCTAGTTACGTCCATTAGAGCATTTTTTCATTTTTGTTACTTGTTTGTTGTTCACTTATTGTTTGTTTTTGTTTACATGTGATCGCTCACCTACTTTATTTGATACTTATTTATTTGATTGTTTCTTGTTAATTTAACAGTTAGTTATTTGATATTACTATTTTTTAATATTTAATATTCATCTGCTAAGTAATTATTTAATTAATCAATTAATCGTTTACAGGGCCGGAGGTGCGTTAGTGACAGTGCTTGCTCCACCACTCGCGCCGGTCTGGGTTCACATATCCCGGCTTGACGTCCCCGCCCAGGCAACTAGGCCTTCTACCCTCCGACACGTAAATTGGTACCAGATTCATCTGGGAGGAAACACTGACTTGTACACCTCTGTACATCGGCTGGCCCCGCAAGTCATTGTATAGGCCACATCGCATTCAATAAGCCACTACGATTCTGAATGGAAGTAGAATGCGTGCCGCATCCCACAAAGGGATTGATTGAACGGCGAAGACTTTATCCTTTATCCTTTTTTTATTTATTCAGAACCCGAAGTGCGCCGTTCTATACGGCACTAGCCTGCTTAATACCAGTGCAATTTGATAAGGAAATAATATCTTCTCTCCCTTTTTTTCCTTCTCTTTTCTTTTCTGTCTTATGGGTCAAGGATTCAGAGCCGCACTGCGCTATCACAACGTAATCGATGTGATGCGGAAGTTTACGGTAAGTCGAGTCGGCTACATAGTCAGGGAAAGCCACGCGTCCCCACTCATTTTCTGCATGTGGTCGCAATTCGGATCTCCTGACCTATGCCTCTCTTATGTTCTTTGATAAATGGCACTATCAATGAACGGCAAACTACAGTAGTCTGAGCGATGTTGCCGTTTTCTCCAAGTTTTCCAAATTTCCCATGGTACTAACGCAATTTCCTCATTAGGCTAGCTAGGTATGTAATTTCCCCATCCAAATGACGTTTTCGGGGCTTTTCCCCCACCCATTTCTCATATTCTTTCCATTGGAAGGTTTTGCTAGGGTTATATTTCTTCCAGTGGTTTCACGTTCCAATACATTCAATTGGTCTCTATTAGCTTTACCTCCTATTTCTTTTTATTAACTCGTCGTCAATGTGGGGTTTATGTAGCTTCAATTGTTTTTTATTTCTCTGTGTACGCTAAGCTCTCCCTTTTTCTAGATAGTTGGCCCTAATCCATTTAACATTTCGCGTGGAATGTTAGGTGGGGGGCTAGGCGAGCCATGACTCTGTGCTTGTTTTCCTCTACGAGATAGCATTGTCTATGTTCTACATAACTCAAAGAGCGATACTCGATAGTCGAGAATGGAGTCTCGCTTGAGAATCCTCTCTCAACTATCTAGCCCTCTTTTTGTTTCCGCTGTTGATATTTTCATTTCTTGTCGTCAGCTCCCCACTTTCTATCAACATTTCAAATCCCGATTATCGTAACTCGATATCGTTGCCATAGCTTCGCCCTGGAAAAAATATACTAAGAAACAGGTGATAAGGGTGTTTTGTTACTTCCGCAATGCTGATTACTACCGAGTGAGGACAGAAATGGGGAACAGGTGGGGCTACGGCTCTGATTTCATGCCAAAAAACTCATGCACAGGTGCTACATCCAGTATTCTCTCGGTTTTTTCAAAAAAAGACCTTGGGAGTTTTTCCGTTTTCCAGGAAGGACTTTTCGATACCCTATTCGCTCACTGTACCCTATTCGCGGTCATCTGGTGGGTACGATCCCTTCACTGTACAAGTAAGCCCAGTACGCAGTCACCGAAGGTGGATAACTTTTGCGGATCGTGAGGGATTGCCAGAAGCTACATAAAGCCGTCAGTCGCCTTAGAAACCCCACCTACCGTAAACAATTTCACCCAGAGGCGAACGCTATTGGCGGTTCCGTTGCCTCGTCTGTGTTCCCGGGTTCTAGTGTTTTCATTTTCTTCCCCATTTGTTCTTCCATCTTTCATCTCTGACCTCTCACCCACGAGCTCACTATCTCCTGATCTCTCGCTTCTTCACGTTTTCTTCCGTTATTCAAAACCGGCCACGAATGGAGCATGACGCTCCATGAGATGGACGCAAGACGCTTTGAATAATTGAGAGTTATTTTCACGGTCGAATGTTGAACCCCAATGCACTCTTGCCTTCTGAAAGTGCTTTAAGTTTAGACACAATCTATCTTCTAAGAAGATGTCGAAAAAGGCTAATCCTCAAAGAGAATGACTCTGTCTGGGGAGGAAAAAGGGTAAGGTTGTAATCGACTAAATTAACAAATTGAAGAAAACTCTGGCTATAACAGCAGTATCAGTACTATTTATTTTCCGCCTAGGCAGCACCTGGCAACAGGTGGATAGCGGAATTACGCCGCTTTCGCTTCCTGGCCTCATCCGGGAGCTTCCTATGCCCAAGGTTTGCTTTCACGGGGACTATACATTTAATTTCACGCGCAATTTCCGCGGTACTGTATCCTGCCTGTTTGCCTAAACTTCTAATTTTAAGTAATACTGGCCTTCAACAGGTGGTATATCGCTCAATTTAATAATTCTGCCCACCTTCAAAAGTCTAGACTTCCTTCAATTTCTCTCTGCTGCATTTTTTAACTGCAAACTAATTTTCTGGTCTGAAATCCCTCTGAATTTGTCCGGTTCGAACCTACCGACTTTTATTTTCCAGACATTCTCAGCTACACTGAACGGGCGTTCTCTGGGCTTCACAAGAATTCCGCTGAGAATTCCGTACAATCCAGGCCCTTAATAAGCGTTCAAAGCAATCAAGCCGAATTGATAAAAACGCTGTTTGTCAATGGAAATGTTCCTTTGTTAGCTTAACGTTCTGACTGATCTTTTTCCTCTCCATGGGTCTCTCTTCAATTTCGAACTCTCCTTTGTTCGGTTCCTTTTCATGCACTTCTCAAAGTTACTCAATTACTGCTTCTTTTTTCCAGCCGTAAGGCTTCTTAATTGTTTGAAATTTCGGCGCAAGTCCGCTAGGGGGAGGCAGGTCACTAGGCTTCTGTCAGCCGGATTTTCCCCGCTGCGAAGGTCCACAGGTCTCATCGCACCTTCAGGGCGACAAAAAGGAGGAACATTAGAAAGGGTGGAACGAGGAGGAAGGAAGGAAAAAGTAAGGGAGGAAGAAAAAAGGAAGGAGGAGGGCTGTTTTTCAGTCAACAGGTAATTTGGGAGACCGAGGAAGAGTTTTTAAAGGACTCCTTGTGCGGTACTGAGGCCGTAATATAGACGAGAGTTTTTGGAGAAATAGTCTGCGGTGGATGAAGTGATTCCCTTACGAAGAGAGTTCCGTATTACGGTAATCAGTTCTGCAGAAATGGTTCAAGTCTCTTGCAGAATGTCCAGAATTCGGCGGAGTTCGGCTTGATGGGGACATTTCGCTGGTACCCATCGATCACTGCCGATGCCCCCTGTGAAGACCTGTAAATTCTTGGATAACTATAAGAGATGTGATTCAGTAGGAACCAGCAAAAGAAGCTGGTGAAAGTGCAAAATGTTTCCCCCTCTATGCCAAACAGCGCTCAGCACTTCCCTTTCAGAGCGAGTTTGTTTTTATTTCTCTCCGAGTTCCTCCGAAATTGATCTGGGAATTTGTTAGGTATTTGCGGTATCTCCTTCCGCTGGCTTCGTCCACTACTACCTGCGATTATAAATAAATGGCTTCGGAGCCGTGTCGGCTTCGGCTCCTATAAAACATCGGAAACCCTCACGGTTGTTTGCTCTGCCTCTGTTCTCGTTCGCACTAATGTCTCGTCTGGTGATCCGTTTCTCGATATTCTGCGTTGGCTTTTATAGCCCTACTTGAGTGAAATGAGCGACTTTCAGAACGATTATTCTTCGCACGGTTAGTATTTATGTATGGAGACATGAAGCGATTGAAAACTATGGAAATCTATGAAGACATCGAGTTTTGTGACCCAAATCAGGTAAGTATACCGTTTCTGTGGACAGTATACTCTAAACATGCCCCCCCCTTTATCTCGTTGCTATTCACAGATGTAAAGAGCAGACGATCCATTTCGTGGTTTATTGTGACAAAACGATCTTTCGCGTGTGGTTGGGCTGTTCAGCGTGACGTGTGGGAAAAGGAGAGACGGTTGCTAAGGCTTGCTGGGGAGGGGGGGGGTCGCCCGGGGGGGCGTATATTTATGCGATAGCTCGCGGAATTCCCCTGTTCTCCTACATCGGCGAGAGCTTTTTGTGAATGGAACGATAGGAAAAATAGGAAATAGATATTGGTGTAATTAGATCCAAGGGCGGGGGGGGGGGGGGGTGAGAGTCGAATAAACGTACTGGTGAAATAAGGTTGTTTTATGTGACGCGTCGTGTTCATCACAGTGTGGGCTGGTTCCTGATAATTAAGGTATTTCTCATCGCCCAGTGGGATACCGTGGTTCACGTGGGAAATCGTTCCCAGATCAGGAACACCGTTTTATAAGTTTTTCAAATATGGCCAGCTGAACTCCCGTGGAGGGGGAATGACCAGGAGCTGCACCTTACTAACATTCTAAGGAAAAACGCCAGTCTATACCATAGCTGAAAAGATCTTGACCTCAAGAACCCCTCCAACCCTCCACTGTCGAGGAGCCCGCATGGGTGCTTTTGCTCGGAGGTCGGGTGCTGTTTCTCAACGAGAGCGCTCTTTTTGCCCATCCTAATTTAACGTGAACGAGTTGTCAATTATGAGTGCGAGGGAGGAACTGGGCTGAACTGCGTCACTTTTTTGAACGGCAGCTATTCATGCGGGTTTTCAAGCGGAAGAACACACGTGAGAATCACGCATTTCTGCCACTCTGCGGAATGAACGTGGAGGTCGGGGGCAGTTCGCTTTGGAGGGGGCACGGGGAGGTCCACAGCGAGGCTTGTAAAGGCCACTTTGTCAAGGCCTGTAGATTCGTGTGTCAAAAGTGACTCACTCGAACAATTTCGCAACACCACAGTAATTTACAAGTTTGACGAATGTAAGACCTCCCGCAAAATGCCCCCTCCAAGTCGAACAGCCCTGAATACTGTACTAGACAGGCGGGTTCTACTAAAGGATTTCGTCTTCAGAATACATATTAACCAAGTTGTTACTTTGGAGATGGAATCAGTGTAAATGCAAGTGGTTCCTCCAGACCAATGGTAAAAACCCGGATCGGTTCTGTCCCAAGCCAGTGATGCGCTCTGTCCCTACGGGTTCAATCAAGGCTACCAGGCCTATAGTTAAGAAGGAAATCTCTGATTTCTACGTGTGTCGGCTGGTCCTCCGAGTTCATGGTGGCCTTCCCTTAGCTACCTTATATGGATCAATATTTGCGCTTTTTTGGTTTTTTTATTTCAAATT
>MU939452.1:0-11838 GCA_036418165.1 Cooperia oncophora
AATTTGGCGCCTTGCCACTTTATCGGGTCAGTTTTAAAAATTACGCACTTTCGAATGAGTTCAATATCAGCACGAGATGGCTGCCAATTTCCTCCAACATAGGCACCTCAGTCGTCTTGCAGAGGAATGTCCTTTGTGGCTGAAGGATTTTCATTTAATCATTCTCAATTCTGAGATTTCATGGAACTTTCATTTGGAAAATGTGAGAAAGATGTCCGTGTCACAGGCGTTTGTTGCCCTATCGTTTATTCATTCAGTTTTTTATTTATTCGAACTCATTATGGTCTTTTCTCAAGGCACAATTACTGATGCAATCTGCCCCGTTCATTAGCACTCGTCGAGCACTATGATAGCATTACAATCTCTACTCAAGGCATTGTGGCACTTTCGGAAATCGGAACGGGGGTACTTCATCCTCGTTGCACGACGATTACGCTAACAGCTTGCTTCAATTTATTTCAGGGGTCTTTCTCAACAAATGGGCGGCACACGTTGAGCTTGAGCTATCTAAATGTGGCTCCTACTCCAAGTGAGGTCGAACCTTCGAGACGAGTTTTTTTTGGAATCAATTTTCTGACTGAAAGAAAGCTGGACACTCAAGGTGAGGCGTGGCTGAGAGACCGTCTCCGAGGGGGTCGTATACAAGCCGCTGTGGGAGGAGCACCGCGTAGCCTGCCAAGAGGGCTCACTCCAATCTGAAAGTGCTGGGGAGAGATAAGCAGTTTCCAGTTTGTAGTCTAGCGGTACAGTTCGTCGGAAACGAACCTGCTGGCCCGCCCTCACTCCGCCTCGCCCCTTAAGCATGACTTACCTCGGTATTAGGTGGATTTCCGTTCTGATTTTCTTCCCGCTTTTTGTATGGTTTGGGGCCTCGATTCTGTCGGTTGGAGAGTTTTGTTTGGAAATTTGGGGCTATGGGGGTTAAGGATGAAGTGGGAGTTTCAGTTTGTAGCGGACCATATTCGAGGCAGCGGTGGGGTCCAGGGTCAAGCATCGCGTCGCGGAATCCGCAACGAGGAGGTCGTACTCGGCCTCTTTCCTGATGGGGGGGGGCGTATTTGCCGAGATCGGTATTCAACACAGCAGGGACGTATCTTGCAGGTAAGTAACGCGTTAGGAAAGGAATCGAATATATGGCGCATTCCATGGATGTGTTGAACAGCGCTTCTCTGCTGCAGTTCCTATTCACTACATGACGAGGAGGAGTACGGAAAGCTTACCGAGCTTTTCAGATGGAAATGCGGACTTATCAGGGGAGATCCTCTTGCTGCGGCTGAAGCTGACTTTCAAATGGGAATCCGCGGATCCGCGGGCGAATTTTCGCTATAGCCAAGCTACAACTAAGATGTTGAGCTTCTTAGGGAGAAAATCCCTTCTACTTCACAACATCGTGTAGAACTCTGTACTGAGTTATCCCCTGCCGAAGGTATGACCTTTGAAAGGGAAAGAACTCGCGTTCGCCAAAAATTCTACGCGTTATTTTATGGCCAGAAGCCATCATGCAAGCTTCATCGAACCTATTGTATTTTTCTATAGAACCTAGCTGTACACCTGAATCGTCTCTACCGCTTTGCGAAAGATGGTTCCTGAATGAAGTTATACCCTTTTGAAAATACTACGTGAACCAACGCAAATGGGACCGATAGGCCACTTACCGTCGCCGAAGCACTGAACGCTGCCTTAGAAACTGTTTCTCGAATCCAGTGTTTGGTGCAATGCCGTCTGCGTAAATAGTTCGCTAGGGTAGTTAGTTCCTGCTAAATTACTGGTCTCACCTCGGTAAAACCTGTAGCGTCTTGCGTAGTACAAACCATACCTGAGCTCTTGCATAGAATGACAGGACTTTACCGACCTAATTGAGAGACAACGCCATTAATTATAAGGAACCAACGGAATGCCCCAATCAAGATGAACCACTCCGATCAAAGGTTTTTCTGCTCTTGCCTTGAGGGTTTGAAGGGTCAAATTGGTGCAGGGCTTGTCTGCAAGTGTCAAGACTTGATTAGTACTATACCATTAGTATTGGCCTTGTAAGCTGCAATCGCCCTCCGCGGTGTAGTACACGCTGCAAATCCCATGAAGCGGGGTTGAAGATGGGAAAGGGGTCGTATGTGAGAGGCGAGGAAGGTGAGGGTCTTATCAGAGACTATCGCTATTGACTAAGATCCTTTGCGGGAGTGGACTCAGGTGGAACGGGGGCCTCTGAAAAGCCGACCACGTTGAAACGTTAAGCAGTTGAATGAACTATTCCACCCATAAACCTCCACAGGCGCAGCAATTCCAACAGTGTGAGGAATTCTCATCTCCTTTAATAATTATTATTTCATTTCAGCTGCTATTTTCCCGGCGTCATGACGTGCCTCATGTGCAGGGCAGGCTCCAGCGTTGGGGAAGAGTTTCACAAATTCAACCCCTCCGCCCCCTCCCCCCATACCTGCGATGCTACCATCATTCCAAACCTTTCCAACATTCTACCACTTTCCAAACTGTTTTCTTCGATAATTCCTCCACTTTTTTCCCGATAACTGCCGTCGAGCAAGGGGCAAGGTGGACGGGTTGAGGCTATAGCTCACGCGCGAAGGGTGGGGGAACGAGAAACGTCAGCAACCGAAAACATTTCTCCTGAAATCCAATGCGAGCCCCTCCCCCTCCAGCCAAGCGACTACGACCACCTTCGCGGGAATACTTAACCACGCATATATGAGGTTGGCGGAAAAGTTCTGTCACATTTTTTCGAACTCAGAATACTGCCCATTACCTGAAGAGGGGTAACCGGTAATGTGAGCACTTATACATCAAGGAGTGGTCTTTCTATTAGTACCACTCGCTTGACTCCTGCTTCTTCTTCTGCAATATGGACAAGGATTTTATCCGCTACCATCGGCACCGACCCCTCCAGACGCTTCCTCGAACTCTTTCTACCACCCTGACGCCAGCATGATAGCTGCAGATGCCAAAATAATGGAGCTGAATGAAGGGCACAATGCCTCAATTATCCCCCCCCCCCCCCCCTCCGACAACTCCCCACGACGTCAATGCTTCAGAGCGAGGCCTACAGTTTTGATGACGAAGTGAGGTTTGGGTTACCTGCAAACTCAGTTTGAGGGAGCTGTGGGTCGCCGCCGGCGGGGGCGCGGGGCCTCGTGAAACTGCTGGATGAAGAAAGCTGCTTCCTCGGTCAATGCGTACGCAAAGCAGCTACGAGATCTGAAGCGAATCGTCGATCAGAGGGAAAATTTGTTGCACAGCCCGGCCATAATCAGAGCTGCAGCGCTCCGTCCAGAAACGTGTCGAGCCCAGTCTACCTCATGCAATAGAGCTGATGCTCTTTCCCTTGCATAGGTGTTAGCGAAAAGACTTCGCGTGCCTTCTAACTGCAAGTTTGCCTCCTGTACTCAATCGTTACGTGGACGAGAAAACCTCCATAACCCGAGTTCAGGACAAGGTTGAGATGGTGTCCAACTTTGCGACGCGCCTCCTTGCATTGTGAAGCGATGGCATCCATGAGGTGTTCAAAAACTGGCAAGACGCAAGAATCCCACAGTAACATTGCTGTGCAATTTTGATATAAGCCCCTCTATGGATCAAAGGTGCATTCAAATGCCTTCACAGTATTCCAATTCCAGTTTTTTGCTCTAGAATGCAGCGTATCCTTCCACCTGAGCTTTTCATCTTTTGGAGCCACTTCGGATGCATAATTTTTAGTCGTGCATGGGTAAATATTCATAAATGAGCATCGTCATAACCTGGTCTCAGGAATCTTCGCGATCAATTTATTACTGGTCGTCAGCTACTTGTCCTTTGTCCCATACCTTGTAGAATTTTTCATAAATCATAAAATTTTTCAAAAAAGCTCCGCAAACGTTCCTTATCAGCTTGCCTTTCAAGTACACTTATTTTCCTTTTTTGGGGATGCCCCGTTGTAAAGTATAAGAAATTACAGCCGGTCATTTTTCGTTGGCTGTCGATGTTGTTGGCAAGCGCTTGAAGTAAATTAAGTAAATGGCCATAACATCAATTTGATTAGGAAGTTTTCCTCATTCAATCGGCCACCACTGCATTTTGTTTCGTTGACGAGGGTAGTCCTATGCGAATTCGGGTTAATGAGAATTTTATGTCGACTCTTTCGACTTTTTCCACCCAAAAAATTCCGGCCCTTCTCTCGAGAGTGACTCTGGACGAGCCCTCGTTTAGCATTCTCCAACTGCTCGATGTGGTGGCTGTCTAGTTTTTCAATTCTTTGCTAGGAAGGTGATTCCTCATTCTCATTCCGGCCATTTTTCTCATTCTATTTTCACCTCTGAAAACTTAATTGCAAGTCCCCTCCCCCTTTGTAAGTCCATCCCCTCCCCCCCCCAAGTGTTTATGCATTCCGTTGTCACTCTTTCATTACTGTGCTACTGTTGTTGGAGCGGAAGCCAGTCGGCCACGGAGCCCGTTCAACCCAAGTTATTCTCGTCTGCTTCCAGTCAAAGAGGTAGTGTTTGATGGCATTACCTAGAGACTATCCCATCGAGGCCGATCAAAAGTATACTCCGGGGGTTCCTCAAATACGTCCTGGAAGGCATGATGGTGTCGGAGGGCTCTTCAGCGCTAAAATCGTACAAATATGGAGTAACTGCAGTTGTAAACACCCATCGTCCACAACCGTGCAGGGTCGATGTGCTTCAGTGAAACGATTCTGTCGTGACGAACAAGAGTTCAGCACATAGTATGCCTGACTTTTTGATTTGGATGCAGCACGTATATGATCGATGGATCTCGCTGTATTCCAGCGCCTCGATGCGTGAATCCGAGCACAGCCACCTCTTCAGTCCCGCCGTTGTCGCGTCGTTCTAACTTTTTTCGTTTGGTTTATCAGCAGTACGTCGTCAGCATATCCCAGCGCCAGATTCCCTCCCTCCAGATGTCCCCCTGTCGCATATCCATGCAGGAAATGGGCTATGCGGTAAAAGAGCCTATCCGTGATAAAACAGTAGGGTTTTCCCGAAAGATCTCTTGATGAAGATGGTCCAACTCAACTAGGCTAGCTATATAGCTTTAGTGAGTATTTCTGAAACGAAGCGGATCCTACATATACAGTCCAGTCGGGTCTCCATCAAGCCCGTTTTTCTGCGGGATTGGTGGAATCGCTTCCCTAATAGGAAATTCCTCTAGGAGAAACCGTGTCAGCTCTGATATAGCTCTCGGTGCTTCTGCTAATGCCAAGAATGTCGTCCACTACAGTGGTAGCCTTGATTCATCCCTTTGGCTCGTTAACGTTGAATAGCGCAATGCTTGAGCCATTACTTCTCTTGGGGGGTCTACTGCTTTACGCAAAAATTCGTTTTTTGACTTTGCTCTGTTCTTTATTTCAAGCTACACGAGTCTAAGGGCAAAAACCTTAGCTTCGCCGGGTGAATTTCGAACCGGTCGCCAATTAGGTGTTTCTCAGTAAAAAAAGGCCCAAGACACGCGAATGCAGAGACGCAAGGCACCGTCTTACCTCCCCCCTAATGGCCAGCCATACTATTCCCATCAAAGCGGACTTCTACCCTATCAAATTTCTGAATTCTAGTGTCTCAAAGACAAGCATTATTCGGGCATCAGTGCGCGTAAGTTTTTCAAGTTGGCGACGTAAGGTGTTCAGACGACATGATAAAGTTAGGCTTGAAAATCTCCATCAATTGCGGGCAATGATTATTTAGGCCCTGTGAGCCGAAGGCTAATACTGAATTCATGAGAACAATGTTTTCAAGGATAGCGACTTTTCTAGGCTCTATTCCTGCACCCCCTGATGTACCATTGTGTCGCTGTGATATGACGGCTTGCCCCCTCGCCGGTCGACACAGGCGTTCTTGTTTGGGAATTCTCTAACGGGAACGTACTTTTGTTTCGGCATGGAGGGGGTTCGTCACATGGCTCCGGGTAAAAAATTTACTTTTGGTGACGTTGGATTGCTCACTCGCGTGTCGAGCGGGAGCCGTGTGGCTCGCTTCTCGGGTCACAGTGTGGGAGTCTGCAAGGGTTGGGCGGCGTTTTGGTCCGAAGAGTTACTCTCGACCAATTTTGCCTTTGGCGGATTTTCGTTTGTTTCTTCGGGCGGACGCGCAGGGTACTCGGACCTGTGGGCAGGGACAGCCGTCGCACGAAGGGGCCCGGCCTCGCGGTTGACAACTGCGTCGCACAGATCCATCGAAGGGCGAAAGGCGTAGCGACGGGAATTTCGTTCCTACTCTGGGGCGGCTTTTTTACTGCTTGTGTGGGTCGCGCTCGCGGTGCGGAACACCGACATCGACCCGACCCAACCCGTCCATGAAAGGGCGAGGGAGGGCGTTCGCCCGCCAGATTCTCCCCTTGAAAGGGGCTGGGAGACCTCGGTTGGGGACGGCTCCAACCCTCCTCACTTGAGAGAGAAGCGGCGTTCTGCGCTCCAACCCTCGCCGTTGGGACAGGAGTTCGCCGTTATGCCTAACTCCGTCCGCCTTCAACCGGAATAGCGGGCCCGCTTGTGAAGGCCCTCCCTTCAAGGGGATGGCGTTTTCTTAATTGTCTTGTTTCCTTGTTGCTCTTTTGAGTGGGATTGGTGCTGTTAATTATCTCCCTTCGCCTCTTCCTTTCGCTCCGATTGAAGAGAGGGCACAGGGGACGGTACACCGGCAAACGGACTTGCATCGGACGCCGAATACAGGGTTCGCTACCTGGAGCGAGTCCAATCCGAATACGCAACGCTCTCGGACACCCGCACGAAATCATGGGTATGGGTGGGCGGGAAGGCGCTTCCTTTTACTGAGTCGTCGTCAAATTCGCAGCCGCATCCGAGAACCCAATGAGATGGTGCGCGAGTCGCCGACGCGTTGGTTCGGACTTTCAGTGACCTTTACGGCTAACGGTGGGACTTTTGGCACTTTCTCGCGCCGGCGGGGAAAAGGGCGCGACGGCGAAAAAAAGCGTGGGAGAAGCCTATCGTCAAGGGCCAGATTTAGCCAGTTGGGTGTGGATCCGATGGCTGCGATAGGCGTTTGGTCGCTCGATGGTTACCGTTTTACCCGCCCAGTTTCAAAGAATGGAGGACTGAGAATCGTGCGCTTAGCTCCGTGCGTGCAGGCCGCCGGCGATAGGCGGAAGGGAACTCGACTGGCTCGGAGTACTCGCCCGCCGTCCGGGACTTGGCTCCGGACACGACATGAGTCGCGTGCCGAAAGCTGGAGACGTGTGGAGACAGTTCTCGGCGAAGGATTTTTTGTTTTTTGCAACCTTCTCCCTAACTGCAGAACGTGCTCTAGGGTAGTTTTACAGCACGCTACGGAAATGAAGAAAACTCTTCTGGTGAAGAAGCCATTCCCGGCCCCTTCCTGCATCAAATACGAGCCTTTTTCTGCTTTCCTTTGAAGCAGGGCGTGTTTCAACGAAGCCACTTTTCTTTCTCTAGTCAGGCAATCCTTGCAACTGGATACTCTCCTTCAGTTCCACGTAACGAGATGATTCCCAATTATCTTGCAGTTCTTGCAGTTTACGCCCCCTTCTTCATGAGAATAAAGCTAGTTCTCGATGCTCATCACATTTCATCGAGTAGTTGAAGAGTGTACTCCTTGGGTAATGACCATTTCTCAGAAAAGGCTGATCGCCCCTTTGTGCTAATTGCAAGGTCTTCGCGTTGTACTAGAGTCAGAGTGGGTGGGAGAGGGGGGGGGGGGGGGGGGTGCAAGACCCACGCTCCACAGCTGGTGATATCCCCAAACTGTTTCAATCCCCCATCCCCTGCGCTCGACCCAAACACGACACGTCGTAGGTTGGGGGTTCCCCAACGAGAGGGGCTGCATTCGGTCGCTAGTGGGAGGGAGATAGTATTAACGCCTTGTGGAAAATGTTTACTTTTCTTGGTTCTTTCTATGTTATGTTATTTATTTTCTCCCTCCCCCCCTCCCCACCCTCCCCGCGCCCGCCCCTCCACTTCCGCCGTGATCGTCGACGGGCCGTTTATTGAAGGAAATGGAGATTTCGGAGATGAAAGACTACGCAGAACGACTAGTGACGAGGGCTCCACCGGGAAAAGGGAGGTTTGTGAAGGGTCGTACCTTGCCAAATTTTCTCCTCCAACTGTAAGGCCCTGGCACCAAAATATCGGGAGGGCTTAGAAAGCTGGTAGAGGATGAGTGGGGGGGTTGTACCAGGAGAGCAGATCTGGGGTCCTGTTCTGCGAAAAAAAAAAATCCCGTAAGCGTGAGAGATGTATCTTGAAGAGAGGCAGGCGCTGGTAGTGGGCTATGCAGGTTCAAAATACCCGAGTGGTCCATTCAATAGCGGATGTGATCGAGTGAACAGGATGTTGATCGCTCCAATGTCGACCACGTGTTTGCTAGCCTTCCGGCCACAGTACTGCCGGAACTGTGCCTTCAGTTCTCGCACCTACGCCTCGAAAACCTTGAAAGTGGTCGTATGGGGAGAGGCGGCAGGCCAATGTGCCTCCCTCAAGCTTGCCTCCGCCCGCATGGCTACATAGAGACTGCTCCATTCTACCCGCAACATTTGTTTAGCCAGACCACAAGCGGACTTATGTTTCATCGCATTTGCCTTTTGCAGACCGAATGGAGCGCCAACATGGCTCGATAAACACCGCTAAGGAATTAAGGATGGTCAGTGTAAACTGTTGTTTTGGCTTAAGAGTGTCAGCTGAGAGTGCAGGCTCCTGTTGCAACTGGCGCTACATTCCTTTGAGTGTGCATGACGTTAGCAGCAGGAAGTTTGACACTGTTTTCCATTTGCTGTCCCACTGCTCGAAAATCAGGCCAGATTTGAAATTCTTTTTCAAAGGTGGATTTAGCCGAAAGTCTCAGAGTAGTTTGTTCCCTCGAAAACAATCATAACACCTGTTGGGAACGTACTGTTTGGCGCTTGCGTAGGTGATTTTACTCCAACTCACCAAATTGGCTGGAAGCATCTCCCTAAAGGTACCTGTGTGGCCTGGCGGCATCGTGCTGGACAGATCTGACATATGCGTTCTAGGGTCAAATTGGGGCAGATATTCAGTCAATTTTGAAGTATTATTGCGCCGGCGCTGAGCGGATTCGTAGCAGGCGGAAACAGTTTTCTAAAACAATCGAAATACTGACCCAGACTTCGAAAGTGAGGCAGTAAAAAGGGGGAGTAGTGCCTGAAGTCTATTACGTAATTGGCCTCTTCTCTCCTAGATTGCCTTCCCGAGAAAGTCTCATTTAGCCATTACGTAAGGAGCTTCTTTCGACGTGTCGCTTACTCTAAATAGCTCGGTTTTCAGGCTATCGCTCATTTATGTCCCTCTTTTATACTTCATTCAAAAGCCATTGTTTCCCTGGATTCCGATGAACGTACTTTGAGAAAGGGCAGGCTAGGTTGACGTCAGCAGTTCTGCCAGTATTAGCTGTGAGTTGTGTGGTGGTGTGCTCTGATTGTCATGCCGACAATCTACAGGGGGGCAAAAAAAAAAAGTCATTTTGCGCTCCCATTGAACTTTTCAGGCGCTATATAGTACACTTTATTAAATTTTTATCGGACATTTTTACTACCATATTAAAGAGCAAATTAAATACTATAATAATGTTCCGCCACAGCCTTCTGGAGGAGCGCCATCGAGAGATTCGGCCGCGCGAAAGTGAGTGGGTACCGGAGTTGAGCGAGATCGTTGATTCTCGCGCCAGCTGAAACCGACCCTGTTGAGGCTCCGCCGAACGCGAGTAATTGAGAGGGTTTTTAGCTGCAGTGACCCGCGTAAAAAAAAAATAACTCAGATTTTTTCGCAGTACTCAAACGTCTTCCATTCCGAGTAGGCGGGAGTTTTTTTCCCAAACGCCTTTGATTCGGCAATGTGGTTGGCACCCAAACCTGTAGCAGCACAAGGTCTCCAAGAAGGTACGGGCGACCACATGTAGGGAGGATATTCTTCTCGAGTTACTTGATGTAACCGCCAGCGCTCACCTTCAGTCGGGGTCTACAAAGAAAATATCGGTCTTCCCCTTTCCAGGTACACCGGTCCATACCATCAACTCGCGCCTCGGCGAATACGGTGAAGATGATGTCCTAGACCGTAGCGACGTTGCCGTAGCTGCTCGATGTGGGAGGTCTTGCAGATCAAGAGTACTGACCTCCAGGTAGCTATCTGTGGATGACTTCATTCAAGAAGTTTCGCAGCTGTTTGGAGGCGACGTGAATTCCAAAGGTGTTCTCCAGTCAGGCCGCGACTGGAGATGACTTCATATTTTGGTGTACATGAAGGTGATGGGCGAGAGCCAGCTCCTGCTTATAGAGGAACATCTTGGGTATCTTCCGCCTGGTACTCATATCCACTTCCTCTGTCTGGGCTGCGAAAACTTCGCTCATATGTGACTCGGCCGGAATGACTTTTTTTTTTGGCCCCCCCTGTATATTGAGCTTGTCTTCTTTCTCCGCGGCGGCTGATGCTAGTGGAAACTAGAGGGTCTTATTCTGGCAGGGATAGTCGAACAGCAAACCGGATGTTTACCCGCGATTTAGTGCAAAAAATTTCAAGAGGGTTTCACCACCAAGAAAAGGCGGGACGAGAGAGCCGGACTCACCAGGCACTCACCTTCGTTTTCTTGGTACCAGAATGCTGATCGGAAGATCCACGTTACGGTGACGCGGCGGAAGAAGGATATGTGGCAAGAGAATCGTAATTCGCCGCGCCAGTGGCGTCGCGTGCGACGTCGCGCCCGCTAATGACGACGATTTTAGGTGACGCCGGTAGAAAATAGACAATGTGTGACCAAAAATAGACATAAGTGTCCACCATGTCCTTCTTTACATGAAATCCGATGCTCAGTGAAAGGGTAGTGCAAATTAAGGAAACGTCGCGTCCAATGCCGCGCGCGACGAAGCGGCAATTTACGATTCTCTTGTCCGTCGGAAGAGGCCTTGCAGTTAACATCGCTTGCACGGTATTCGCCTCAAAACGTTATTGACTTAACCTGAAATTGCTACATTATGTCGGGCCAACTAGCCATGGCACGCCTTCGCATCTTCCCCCCCCCCCCTTCCGTACCCACCCGACGACTGTGGTGTCATTTGTTGTGGACAATTAAAGCGAGGCGAGGCATGGACAACGGGGGCAGTAAAGATATGGAAGAGTGCGGGAGGTAGCCGAAAGGTATCGCTGCTGCTATCGCCACGCAGTTTCGTCGCGCATCCAAATAAGGCGCGACATACACCTTAACTATGAAGCTCCTGTGGAATTTTGTGCCGTTTTTTGTGCCACGAGGTGTCATTCGAGCTGTAAGTGGTGCCACTCCCCAGAAATATCAAGCCATGTTTAACCTAGTGCAGTGGATTACTGTACGCTTTGGAGTACTGTAGATGAGGATGGCCATGTATTTGAAAAAAGTCAACTTTCAACAGTGGAAAGGTCAGACACATGGGCTAGGCTGCTTCGCCTCCATCCCAAGTGCGTCGTGTTTCCACTTGTCGCCAGGAGCGGACAAGATGATTTATCGACTACCCCATCACCTAAGAAACCCATCAGTGCACGTCGTTCCTTGGGGATAACCAGCTAGAGGGGTCCACTTTAGCTAAAGGGAGGGAGGATTGTTAAATGCTTTCAGTTGACTTTTCTTATTTTTTTTTCCCGTGTTTCAGGTGTGCCATATTCCTCCTCATCCTCCCCTTCATCCCGCTCGAAAAGCTCTTAGGAGGAAGTGGAAGAATTCTGGAAAAAAAACTTCGAAAAGATGGTGGGGTGCTGGGGAAATTGGGAAGATGGTACAGGATGGGGAGGGGCGTACCAACAGCGGGAAGTTGGGGGAGGGAGAGAAAAGTGAATTTTGCTAGGTTTGTCCCCACGGAAGGACGCTCCCAGGACCAATGTCTATT
>MU939453.1:0-11292 GCA_036418165.1 Cooperia oncophora
ATTATACCAGCTCCTGCGATCGGATGCACCATGCATTCAAGTCCGTTTCAGAATAATCATACAGCTCCAAGTTTTTGCCCCTATCGAACAAGTCGGCGCCATTCAGCGAGAATATGGGCTGCTCGAGCAGTGCACATCATCGCGTTGTAGAAAATTTCTGCATACTACGACCGGTCCTCTGGAGACCCAGTATTCCTTCATCTCAGCCTAGTCCTGCGTTGCCTTCAGGGCGGTTACGTGACATCTTGAACTTTTGTGCATGGTCCTGTTACGAAACCCTGTGACGCAGACGGATAGAGGGCAGCGGCTGCCAAAGCATCGAAACGTGTAAAAACGTATGGCGAGCCAGGACGGGATTTTTCAAGGGGAGGGGACTCCGGGGTGGGTGAGCTACTTATAGTCGGTGAAAAGCTGGAGTGAGCGAAGTCACAACGGCCATAGAGTGCCATGCGGACGAGAGAGTGCAGAGAAAAAGAGAAGATCGACGCGTTCAAAGGGATTAAGTTCAAGTTGTCTGTAGACCCTTCAGGGCCAGCGCTCATCATCGCTGTGTAAAACTAGCGGGAGGCGTATCTGGTCGCTGTTAGAAGGGGCTGTACTCGGCCATGAGAGAAATTTTTTCAGTTGATGATTTTTCCCGCTTCACAAATACTAGATATAGTCATCAGCCATGCCAACAAGAGGGAGTGTGAAGGGGCGTGGATTGGAGCGCGGATGCGGTAGCTTTTCCCATCAAATGGTTGGTGTCCTGGGGGCTGTGGAGGGGGTGGGAGAAGGGAGAACGTGGCATTTCACAGATTCTTTCGATGATAAGGGAAAATCTTGTAAAGGCCAGGACTGCCCAGATGGTGCGAGTTCGCTTCTATTGTTACAATGGTGTAGGAAAATAAACAAAAAAGTTTTGGGAGGGTGTGGGGAAGGTAAGAGGTGGGAACGAAGAAGCGTGTTCACCCACCGAGTTTTTCTCCTCATAGGCTGAGCCATGAATCCTCATCCTGCTGGATTAGAGTTGTTTCAGCGCACCCTGCGATACCAAACACGGAGAGAGAGAAAGAAAGACAGAACGAAGCCAAAACTGCGCTATTCCCACAGTGTTTCCCATTGGGATGTTTTTCCCAAGTAACGAACTGTAACAAGCACCTGTCACAGTTGTCCTTTCAGACACACTACGTTCGGTCAAGCCCACTAATCGCTCTGTGAAGGTGCAAAATTTTGGGCAGCCACAAGAGGATTCCGAACAGCATCAAATCACTGTAAAAGACGTCGATGGCCAGTCTATATGCATGGTGAGCGGCATTTGATTATTCACAGATTGGTCTTCCACAAACGAAACATGCTAATCGCTTCGTGACTGCAGAACGGCGGCGGTAATCCACTGTTCCAAGTGAGCGAGTGGAAACGTCTTACCCTCCTGGGCATTCAGTCCCCGAATAAGAAGTCTTGCATGGAGCTGGTACTTGCCAATAAAGGAAGTGAGTTTTCAGAGTGTTCTGTTTAGTATTTTCAGCACCTGCAGTAAGGCTGAGAAGTGATCTTTTTCCCCACTGGCTATCGTGTTCCCCTCCTGAGGGCAAAAAGAGGTATTTCCAAGTGCGCCATGAGGGCGGCTACGATTGTCCAGATAAAAGATAGGGAGGAACGTAGTCTTGATCGCTGTACATGCCGGGGAGGGGCGCGTCACTGAGAGTGGGTTTAGAGCGGCGCCGACCCGATCTCCACCAGTTGTTGAGGCGAGCAAGCGACAATAATTGGTGGAAAAGGGACTGACGCCGCGCCAAACCCGCCCCCTTCCCATCTCCCCTCTGACATGCCCCAGCATCCGCAACGAACGAGACTATGCATAATGGGAAAGGAGTGGCTATGAGTAGGTAGCGCGGCGCACTGGGACCCCCCTGCTGCTCTTCACTATAAGCTGTATACCTAACTTACTCAATTTTTTTTTCTAGGCGACATCCATTTTCGCTGATATCCGCTACCAGGTCGATTGGGTTTGTGCGACTACAGGTAAAGAAAGATTCCTCCGGCTTGACCATCCCCTTTTTGTGATGTTCCACGAGTTCGAACCTAGCTGAGAGCCCGATGTAAAACTGTTATCAGACCTATGCAGTCGCCCTTGCACAGATAGCACATATAGTTCAAATAGATTGATGGGCAGTAGGTTGCGCAATCATGAGCAGAAGGCGGCCGCTTTGCTTCCGATGGGATTTTTGGGACAGTTGTTACTCAGTCTCTGAATAACATAAGACGGGATGCATAAATGGAAATATCCGCGCCATTCTTATCGCCCTAATGTGGAGGGAAAGCGGATAAGAGAATCGTAAATTGCCGCTCCATCGCGCGGCGATGAGCGCGGCGTTTTCTTAACTCGTTTTAACCTGTCCATTAGAGCACTGGACTTCATGTACCCGTCATCGTAGACATTCATGACTATTTTCGGTTCTGAATTGCCTGTTGTCGCCATCTACTACCTGGAACCATCGTCATTTGCGGCGCGACGTCGCACGCGACGCCCACCAGCGCGGCGAATTACGATTCTCTTGTCACATACCCGATGTGGAGTGCACCGCGAGGCTTTATCTCTGATTTTCACTTTTCTCATGCTGAGTTTACCTTTTTCATGAAAATACAGTTCTTTCAGGCATCTGTCCCAGGAACATGAAACTAAAAACCGATAATTGTGATGAGTCGAAAGGAGAGATATGCGGTCATACATACCTTGTTGTTCTGCTTAACGGCACTGCCCAAAACTAACAGACCGAACAGTGAATGTACGAAAATAAACTGCACAACAAACAGATTGTTTAAATAAATAGTTGCAGATAAGGAGTGAAGATTTTTTTCCAAATACAGTGGAAAATTGAGAAAATAGTCCGCAGTTTCCTGCTATCCAAAATTTCTTCTTTTGCCCAGTTGCTCACATTGGTTCCTTATTTTCGAAAACCCACGACTCTTTATTCGACTCCATTGTTCAGCTCCATATTCGTAGAGGCTTCTCCTCCATAACAAAACGTCTTGAACGCCACATACACTCGAAATCCCTGAGATGCGGTAGGCGTGGCTGCGTACTTCAAATTGACGTGAAGGCTGTTGTGCTTTTGATGAGATATTTTCCTTTTGGGGCAAATATGGTTATGTCCTTGGCCAACACAGAACAAGATGACAGTTGTCTCAAATTGAAATATCCCACGAGTAACCTGTCCTATGCATGTTCAAATGCCACGCCTACTCCGTCTCAGGGATAAGGAGTGTAGTGTGTGGATGCAGATCACATTTTGGGGCCTGATTTCGTATTCATTTTATATATTTATATTATTGTAACGTGTACTTAACGTACATCTGACCAACGAGTATACTTGAAGTGCGACTTGCCCTCAACAAAGCGACGATGAGAAACACCGTTTGCTGAGCGGCGTAGTTGGGACCGTTAGCCAACGTCTTGTGATGATTTCAAGAAGCAATATGGCTGGGCACAGCATCTTCATCTTCTCGTGACTCATGATCGCAAACATCAAGTCTGGCAGCTTACATGATTAAGCGAATGTTGCCAATAACGCTTGACACATTTGGACTAAACTTGGTTCACATGGGAATTTGACGAAATTGGCGCGGAAGGTATTCATCAGCCGGAACACATTCTGCCACTTATGTGGTTATGCGTGGGCAAGCGACTGCGTTCTGATCCAAGTTACAAACTGATCTATAGGTTCAAGAGTCACCCCCTAGGACGCCTACCTTAGGCAAGGCGTTTCAGATCGCTGTGCAGGTACGGTAGCCGCAGAACACAACAAGACGGGCCGCCGGTAGACTACGTGGCACGGATACGACTCTGGTCAATTACGTAGCTGGACGACCGCGCGCCAGCGGCGCACTGTGGGGGCCGGCGCGCGGCGCCGCTCGCGCTAACCCGAACGGGTGGCAACTAGCTTCATCTTGGTCAAGTGACGAATCTGGGACCCATTCCAATCCAGCGGCCCAAATGACTCTATATGAATTCATTTCTGTTTCTTGGTACTCTTTGTACACATGGGTTCTCACGATGGCCCCTCTATGGAGACTGAGCAACGCACAGGATCGAGAGAACGCGACGAGACACATTCGAAGCCGTTAAACTCACTGTCTAAGGAAGCATACGCCTAAAGTGATCTGGCGGCTCATGTTTAGACCTACTCCGGGGTGTGGTTCGACTTGTTTTTAGCTAAGGAGAGCACTATTGTCTCAAACTTTATCTGTTAAGTGGACCGGAACGCATAAGTCGAGCTCAACAGTCCTAAGCCGCCACGGTAATTGCACTGGTGATGCATCCTCTAGGAAACGGTTCCATTGGTGAGCGATGAGCCACGAGAATAGTGAAATGCCCGCTTCGTCGCTAGCGCCAATGGTGGGACGCGACGTTTCCTTGGATTGTGCCTACCCTCGGTTAAAGATCCATTTCATGTAGACAGAGGAAATGGTGCATTGTGTCTACTTTTTGGTCGATACATTGATCTCGAACAATTACTACGCCCCCGAATTTGTCCGTCGTGAGGGGCGAGCGTCGCACGGCGAGTCCACACGATGCGCGGCTATCACTAGTTGTGCACTAGTTCTGGCTTACAAGTCTACCTGGTGAAACCTGTGAACTCTTGTTGGACGCTGGAGCAGAGCCTTTCCAAGCCATATGTGTAAATCCTCGTGCAACTCGAGAACGGCAGCTGTCGTAGAGCAGGTCGACACTGTCAGATGGAAGTAGCAAAGTGGCCAAACTGCCCCCTTCTGTCCGCCCCCCCCCCCCGTCGCAAACGGCAGTAGCCCACGTGTTCACTAGTGAAGCTGGTACTGCTTTTTGAACCCAAACACCGAATGAGGCCATACTTCCAAGTTTATAGCTTCAGTGATTCGGCTCGTTACATCTAGTGTCACATCCTGAAGGAGGCCATAGCTTGCCGGGTACGCGCGCTGGCCTACGCAGTACCAGCGCAATTTGATTTCGGGCATATCCGCTCGATAGCCATGACGTTGGCTTTAAGATGAGTGTTCACATATTTTGTATAAACCATTTTTTTTCAACAAGAAATTCTTCAACGGCTCTTTCTACCATTTTGTGAGAGGTACATTGGTGTGGATGTTTGGGCGGGCAAAAATTCTTGGTGGGGGTTGTGATGGGTATTTTGGGATGAAGAGATCAGAGTGGTTGTAGGTTGTGGGGGTGTGGACGGTGCTGGGCGTTGACAGCGGTGTCGAGTTCAAGTGGGATGGTGTTGCGGTGGGGGGAGGGGGATGAGTCGCAGAGAGGACGGGCTGGGGGACACTAATATGGCTTGCCCGCGTACCTCATAGTTGGGAGCACGGGAGCGCTGGGGAGAGAGAATCACCAGGATCGAGTAGGCAATGGAGGGAACAGGGGTGGAGATGAGTGGAACTGGTGGTAGAACGGGCGACGTGAGCAGTGAGTTGTAGCCGGGTGGCGTTGTAGAGTGTGTGAGAAGGCGCTGCGAGAATGCTGGGGCGAGCGTGGGGGCGGGTGTTGGGTGAAGGTCCAGTAGGGTCGGTGTGGGGTGGTGCGTAAGATGGAGCTGTGCTAGTTGGGGGTAGTGGCGCAGAGTTAAGAAAGGCTGAAAGGGGGGGTTGTAGTTGGTAAGCGACATATTTGCAAGTTCTTCAAGAACTCTGGCACTGATGGGTGGCATCTGTATTTGTTGTTGAAGTGTAGCGTCCCCATGTTCGTTCTTCAGCTACTCAGCAAATCGTGACTCACGGGGGAACTGTCGAGGGAAAAGCCGACAGATAGTATGGGGGCGTGTCGCCGAGGTGCATGTGGAGAACGCTGAAACTGGTATATGTCAGGTTCAGCAGAGAATCGGCGCTGTGCGCCGAAAATCAGCGCCCACTAGCCGCCTCAGATCTGGCTTTGGTGTACGGTTGTGAGTCGACATTAAGGATCGGATCAGTGCAGTGCCATCTGATACTGCGCGACAATGTCGCTAATATTGCAGGTTGGTCAACTAGTTCTTAAATACGCAGCTCTAGCGGCCTCGCCCCAACGAGCAGGCCGCGCCGTTTTTGGGGGGAGATACCTTTGCACTCAGAAAAGTTTCCATAACTGCTGGAGCTTCCGCCCAGTGTTGAGAGGGGCTATTCCTCTAAGCTGCCACTTTTTGGATTTGCCTCTTCCCGACTAGGCCAGGACCCTGCAAGGCGTAAGGTGAGCAGCAGCCGTCTCGCGAGGTCGGAAATAATCCATAGTTACCTTTGTCAGCGCAAGTTTAGTGCGAAGTCGGAATCACAGACACACCATCGGTGAGCTGCCGTGCGTATACGTAATTGCGAGTGACAGGCCGATTTCCTTAGTCCGAGTGCCGGGCGCTTGATGGATCCGTTTGCGGAAGTTCAGCCTCTCAGTGAGGTATTCGTCTTGAAATGACATCCACCACAGCTCTCAAGTGGTGGCTAACAACCACATCAAGCGTCATGATTTGTCCTCTTCAAGATTTGATCTCAAAGGCCGTGCAGAAACTGTCGCTGCACCACCTCTCCCTCCTGATAGTATATTTCTGTGCCACTGAAATAACGAAACTCACTGGGTTCACACGAATCACCGCTCGACAGCACTCCAACAACGGTGATCTTTTTCTTTCTGTCGGTTTGGAACAATGGACCTCCGCTATCACCCTGAATCTCATTGACTGCCATTTAAAGACAAAACGCACGGTCACCTGCGAGGTGCATCCTTGGCATGTGCGGGGCTAACGGGCTGTCGGAGCTGGGGGTGGGGATCCAGGATCGTGGGATGAGCTGATTCCTCCATACTCCGCCTAAAGACATATAGATGGCAGAACAGGCGCTGCCATCTATATGCATCTATACTGGCCAGCCTTCCGCACCACGCGTGTCGCGCGCGACGCTTTGGCACTTTGCCAAGTCTTCACTTCTGTACCTCGCAGGTGAGCGCGCGTTTTATCTTTAACTATTGTGAGAGGCATTTCAGACTCAAGTCGTGAAACTCACATTGCATGAACCTACACCAGGTTTAGTTGCAACAACAATCTCACCGTCTTTCTCTTGTGAAAGATCAACGTTTACCACTTGATAGCCATTATTATCCTGAGCTGTGCCATTGGCTGAACATTCAACAGTAGACGAGATTCCGCAGTCCGAGGAATCGCTGCCACCGTATCCCAGGCGCTTGGTTTATTTCTCAAGTTTAATGTAGTGCTTATTGCCATGTTATACCCCTTCGACAATGCGTCTCAACATTGGCTCCATCGCTTGGTACGCACGGACCATGCGGCAAAGAATTGGTTTACGGTAGCAATGACTGACGGACCGGGGAATCCTTCTTAATAGCAACACCTTGAAAAGACAATACTTTCTGTACGTACGGCTTGTCGCTCCGATTCCAGCTGATTTGAGATGCTTGGCGATTTTCGTGGAAGTTTGCGGCATGCAAACAGGTGTCGCTATGCCCTCTGGCACGGGTTGGATCAACTCGAATATTGCGAAATCGTTCTCATATGAGCACTCATTGTAGTTGCCTGGTGTATAGGTCTGAATATCATCTGTTTTACATATTTTTTTAGACTACATGTGTGTGCATTTGGCCAAATTTTTGACTTTCATGGTAGAAGACTCATAACGACGCCTCCGCTGGAACATCCTCGCCCGCAGTCACAAACCGGACCTTATGCCGCTGTACCTACGATGCATGTGAAAGCACTGCACTGGCTGCTTTGGCTGACTGGGCCACGTTCCATGCATGAGCGACGCTAGTGACCAAACCGTCTAGAAACAGATAGCACGGGTAGTGGGTGTTCTGATATGAACCAGCAACCGATACAAGACTCCCCAGCGAAGGAGAGCAGAAAGAATTTTGAAAACAGACTGAATTGAGGTCCCCTTTGACGATCACACAGCCTCATTGTACGAGTTTTGTGGGCTTGCTGACAAATTGACACCTGCAGCCTCTGCGCAACCCCTGGCTCACAAATCGTCTTTCGCATAGTGTGGAGCTGAATGCCATCCAAAAATGAAAAACAACACAAAAAAGTCGGAGCAAAATCATAACAGAAAATCACTCAAAATTAGAAAACCCCGACTACGAAAATAGGGTTACGGGAGAGGCACGGCAAACTCCTACACCAATGCAACAGTATCGCTGGAGAATGTGAACAGCGGGAAAAATGCAACTGGTATCCAGAAAAGTACTGCTTTTGAGCGCTTGTCGGTGAGCACATGAAATCGTCCTACGACGCTGCAGACAACAGAAGGCATGCACGTGGTTTACCGTGCACGTAGTTGTCTTGTAGCTGAAAAACGTTGAGACCGTGAAAAGTCATGCGCCTCTGGCTGCTCTATCTCGCCCTTTCGAGTGACGAAGTGGTACTTTCTGTACCAGTGCAGGCCTAGTTACCGAATCCATGGCGGCAACCTGGTCGCGGAAATAGTCTTCGAAAGTGCAGCCAGTAGCTTCAAGCATATTGCATCGTTGCAGGCTAAAACCGACGGAACATTGGACCAAAATTTCCAAGAAGCGGGAATGGTTTGTTCCAGATGCTCCAGCGCCGGTTATACAAGAGGAAGTGTGTTGTTTGCGCATCAGCTCTTGAGGCGCGACGATAACCATGCAAAATTACATTACCGTGCTAACCTTATACACTTGTCTTATAAGGCTAGTGGGGCAGCCACGAATGTTTCGGCAGATACTTCCGATTGTGATCCTGTAGAATCGGACTGGAGCGACCAACTCCTTGGAATTTCTGAATGAATGAAGGAGGCTGGCTTCAAGTCAACGCCCTATAGATACAACTGGAATCATTGCAAACAAGTACCTGTGCTTTTTTTGCTTGCATTCTTCTGGCGTGTACACATCATGAGATTGAGCTTTTCGGAGGCAGTGAGCTGCTGTCAAGACGTGGTAGGGGGTTATAAGCGCCCCGCTACATCCAATGCCTGAAATCGTGGATACTGGCATGATGGAAAATCATGGCGAGGCAGCAAAAAAGAAGAATACCTGATAATAAAACAAATAACGTAATGGTTACTAAATTGTGTAGGAAAAAAAAGCTCAGCTTCTCTTCCGCACATGAAAGACTGACGTTAGCCAATACCGCAACATTTACTGTAGGATTCTCAGTCCGAAAAAAGGCAGATCGAAGGCTAGGATAGGACTCATCCGCGAAAGCTCCAATCAAGAGTGAAGCAATAAACCCAGAATCACAATTCCCGAATGTTATTCCCAAAATGAATCAAAATTGAGCAGAAAAATTCCATAATTGAAGGAGGGGGTAACAGCATTCTGGCAGGATGGGAGAGCTGATGCAACGAGACCGCACAGCGCTTAACTTGAGAAAAATCGACCACCTCCTCCTCTTGCGGTCCACCTCACTTAAGGCTGCATTGACACTTTGCAGCAGCGTCCACTAGCGACCATCCAGCGTTTCGAGCGTTCCTAACGTCTGGCAGCGTCAGCGGCCAAGAAAATATAGATATCGATCTAGCGCTTGTCAGCGTCTGCCAGCGGCCAGGAGTAGAGAACATGGGAAGGTAGGAGTGTAGCAGACTGCTGGTATATACCATTTTCACTTTAAATCGGACACTTTTCAAACCAAATCGGACACTTTTCAAACCAAATCGGACACTTTTCAAACCAAATCGGACACTTTTCAAACCAAATCGGACACTTTTCAAATCAAATCGGACACACCCCTTACAATTAGGTGGTTGATAACTAGACCACACTAGGTACTGTTGCAAGCCCCGCCCCATTATCCCGCCCACTTCTCAGCGCGGACAGGGTTTTCCGAGATGCTTCATGAAATCTGCTCCCTCGACTTTTTTCGTTTTTGCCCTTTGCACACACACACACACACACACACACACACACACACACACACACACACACACACACACACACACACACACACACACACACACACACACACACACTTCAACTGAAAAAGATTGATACCTATACAGATCTGACTCCGCCCACTTAACAATGAAGTTACGTAAGTTCTGAATTTTTATAACTTTTTTCGACGTAGTTCTTTTCACATCCAATCTTCACACAAAACGAATAGCCATGCAGCACACCAGGCCGCGCCCCTCTGACCGCCACCACTTGTGTTTGAGAACGTAATCGCTAGTACGGACACTAGCCGCCGATTTGCATGCATTTCGAAAAGTGGGCGGGCTGCCAGAAGTGGCGGAGCTTCACTGGGTGGCGGAGACCAATCGCTAAAGCGCTCAGAAAGCGAAAAACCGGAAAAAGAAACCAAAATTCCCTAGATAACACAATGTGGCGGGGTCAAAGGGGACCTTGTTGTTGTGGCATGGTTATTTCGTTTTGCGAAGATTGGATGTGAAAAGAACTACGCCGAGAAAAGTTATAAAAATTCAGAACTTACATAACTTCATTGTTAAGTGGGCGGAGTCAGATCTGTATAGGTATCAATCTTTTTCAGTTGAAGTGTGTGTGTGTGTGTGTGTGTGTGTGTGTGTGTGTGTGTGTGTGTGTGTGTGTGTGTGTGTGTGTGTGTGTGTGTGTGTGTGTGCAAAGGGCAAAAACGAAAAAAAGTCGAGGGAGCAGATTTCATGAAGCATCTCGGAAAACCCTGTCCGCGCTGAGAAGTGGGCGGGGATAATGGGGCGGGGCTTGCAACAGTACCTAGTGTGGTCTAGTTATCAACCACCTAATTGTAAGGGGTGTGTCCGATTTGATTTGAAAAGTGTCCGATTTGGTTTGAAAAGTGTCCGATTTAAAGTGAAAATGGTATATATGGGAAAGTACGAGGGAGCAGACAAGTTGATTAGGCATCGTGAAGTTGCGGCGTGTGTAAGCGCACCGTACTTCTACACACCGTACTCCTGGGACGCTGAACTTTACTTTCCTAGACTTTCGAGTGGCGGTTGGTTGGTTGTTGGTTGTTGGCGGACGCTGTGATGGTTGTTGGCGGACGCTAGTGATCGCTGGTGGACGCTGACAGCCGCTGGATCGATATTTATCCTAGCCCCTCGACAAGCCGACCGTCGCTAGCGGAAGCTGAAGGACGCTGGTGGATGCTGGCAGACACTAGATTAATATCTGTACTTTCCTAGCCCCTCAAGACGCTGATGATCGCTGGTGGACACTGGTAGACGCTGCCGCTCGCTAAATCGATATCTATACTTTCCCTGTCGCTGGCGCACATTCGAAACGTTGTTGGTCGCAGGTGGACGCTGAAAAGTATGAACGCAGCTTCACACGTTGACGACAATCGCGTTTTGCGGGAAAGCGCCGCGTGGGACAATGGCGTGTTTTCGCATGCGTCCGTCCCT
>MU939455.1:0-11418 GCA_036418165.1 Cooperia oncophora
AAAAAGGACTAGAGGAGGTCCCGGTCAGTGCAATGGTCGATGGAAAACAGCAAAATGTCCCCACCAAGCCGAACTGCCCCGCCTTCTATCCAGCGGAAACGGCGAATCGGTACCAGATCTGTCCTAGAGGGTTGAATGACCGACTTTTACATCAGCTGCGCCCCCCCCCCTCTTACCATTAGGCATTAGATAGAACAATAAAACGAATAATTACCATGTAATTGTTAATATCGAGTGTCCCACCTTCAAAGTTTTTCGTTGCGACAGGTACAGAACGTTCAGAGGAATATGATTATCGATCTTATTATTACTATTATTATTGTTATTACTATTTTATTGAATGATCGATTTTCTTTATTTTTTCAATCTTGATTCTTTTGGACCTAAAACTTTGCAAACCTGCGGAGTGAAAATAATTAGCATTCATCTTCTTTTTCGTATTCCCACAGCCGTACAAGAAAAAATAAAGGCTATCTATCTGCGTCCCCAAAACGTGCCTTTTGAAAACTCATGATCACTAAAAAATTCTTCAAAAAACGCTTCATTTCCTGAAGGGGCCCCCATCCAGCGGAAAGGAGATCCCTTAAGTGGCAGTGCATGCAAAAACTTCATTAGGTGGTTTTCCGATTGAAAACTCTGAAATATCTCGAAACTCTGAAAATTGGGGTTGCAAGTGTTCTATTCAATTCTTCGTTTATAAAATAAAAATGTGGAGGTTAACAAATAAAATCAACTGATAAAATAGATGAATAGTAGAAGAATAAGGTCTTCAACATCGAGAAATTTTTTGGAAAACGCCACGCATTCTTCTTCCATACTTCTTCTTTGGGGTGACTTTGAAACGTGTTGATCTACACAAACCACTTAGGGGGTCAGTCACTGAATAAGTCCCGGAGAAAAATTGAAAAATAAAAAAAATCAGTGACCAGACCGAAAAACCGAACAAATGAGAAATACTCGGGGGAGGGGCGGGGGGGGGGTCGAGCGTAGAGAGATAGCTCAGCAGCTCAGCATCCATTTCACAATTGCTTCAAGATGGAAGCCAGACTATCAGCAACAGAAGGACTGGAAATCTTGTTTTCCCACTGAAATCTTGTACCAATTAATCGTCTTCAAAGAATTATGAAGTTTGGGTGACCCGGACGGGAGTCGAAAAACGTTTCTTCCCAGGTGGAGCGCTTGGCAAGAGGCGAACGGACCATTATACCTCCTCCTCTGAGAAATAATTGTATCCATTCCATTAAAGAAATCATCTTTCGAGACGACATTAGAAAGTGTCCTCAACTGGAACTAAAGACACACCAACGAGCGTATCTTCAACTGTTGATCGAATATTCGAGAGTCACGTGAAAATCATTGAAAAAACCATAAATTACCAATAAAAATAAACATAAACCATCAATAAAAATTGAAAAGTCTGAAGAACATTTCTGGAAAAAGCGCCACGCAGCGTCTGCTACGGATTAGGAGAGAGGCGATTCGTAATTCGTAATTACGTAACCGGAAGGGGTCCGTAAGTTTGCGCGTCGCCGCAGCGCGTAATCGTGGAGCGATGTGCGGCGATTCTCTAGTGCCTTGTTTCTCATTAGAGCAGCATATAAGTTCGAACGACAATGACAATCAATTAAAAAAAAAAAAATCAATGAGACAAGACTTCATAGTGGGTCATATCGAAAAATTTGGCCGTTTCAATAACATTTAAAACCCAAAAGCCCGAGTAGGCAACTGCGTCGTCGTCCGCGGCGGTCGCCTCACTATGCTCACTAGACAAAGGTGCAGCATCAATGATTGTGTGAGGTGCTGGTGGCAGGCACGCCCCCATCCGAGAAAAGAGGTGTCAGTAGCGACCGCGCCCTTCCACCTGAAATGAGCGTCCGGTACAGCCCTCCCCGCACCCCCGAACACGCTGCCTACAAATTCCCCATTTTCCAGTTTTCCCAGTTTTTTTTATTAAAAAATTTTTGCCTGTCTGGGCGAGATGGGAAAGGTATATGTATAGTGCCACGTGAAACAGAAAATCACTCAAAGAAGTCAACAACCGAAAAACCAAACAACGACAAATTTCTCTCAAAGCACATACGACCTCTTCTCTCCTCACAACGACCAAATACGACCTCCCCCCTCCCCAAAGAAAAATTACGACCCCGCCCCCCCCCTCCGTATGTGTGTTTCAAACTGCGATGCTGTACCCTGCTATCACAACAGATAACAATTGGCCTGTCACTCTTTACTAATAGGCTATTTACCTCCGAAAGCTCAGTTGATTTATCGATCGCCCCTACTTCTGATTAAATTACTCTATCAAAAGAGCTCAGTCAAAACGGGAACCCTATTTCAAGCAGCGTCAGTGATGGACATGCCGGCGTTCAGCGCTAAACTGCCATAATCAGGAAGTAAACCATTCCCTGGGCAAATTTTAGCCCAAATCTGTGAAACGTAATAAGTTTTGGCGCAGCTCCGGCTCAGCGTAGGCGGGGTCGCCAAATGGCCTCAGCAAAGCCTGGAAATGAGGCAGCTTATTGAAACTGTTAAATCTCGTAAACCTGCACGTGTACCATCTTCGCATGCTTCAACAAGGAGGTTTCTCGTTGTCAAGGCAGGAATAAACTGCTTTATCAACATAAGCTAGCCAACAGGTGACATGCGCCACTCCTCAATCAGAATTAGAGCTCAATTTCTTTAGAATCTCAATTAGCCAAAGAGCACCTGGAGCACCGCAAGGTGAGCGCTCTTCATAGCCTTTCAATAGCTGAATTCTTAGTTTCTATTTTAGGATTTTAGAAATGTTACGTGATGATGAGCAGGGTAATACGGTAATATGAACAGGGCAGAAGACGGAAACAAATGCCAATCCAACTGATGGAGTGTGTTTCCGCATACAAATCGTGCTTTCCTAGTAAACAAATATTACTTTACGCGGAGATATGGGTGTTCCCTTGAGGGAGAGAGCCAAGCTGAACGCGGACTTCCGATATCATTTTGTTTTTCCCAGGGGTAACACGTATGCGCGTGGTTCCGGTGGACCAACATCACAAAGAGGTAGGTAGACGAAAAAAAAGAAAAAAAATCTTGGCGGGGCGGCGCGCGGTTTCAGATCGCAGATTGAGTATCGCAATTTCACGACCAAAAAATTCCAATCAAGAAGCCAATCGAAGGTGTGTTTGGGAGGGGCATTTCGTACGTTCTCTGGTTCTTTCTGCTAGCTATTGTTAGCTAACAGATCTCAATTGGTAATTACCTGAAGGCTACAAATGTACAGAGTAAGCCACTATTGAGTGACCAGAATTTACAGGTCTTATCACGAGGATGGCTTAAACAGACTTGCCTTGAGTATTACTTGTACCCCACCAAGCCAAAGCTGGCTTTTTCTGATAGCCTTTTAGTTTCTCCCATGTTCACAAACCTTTGTGACCATCCAAAGAACCTACTTGCAATAATACGGTTCGGGATTTCTTGCTTTGTACGCAGTTTGACAGCAAAAAAGGATTTCGAATCGCATCGCAAAGGACTTTGGGAATCGAACGGGGGGACCCTGCACTATGAACTCTTGATCCTGCTGGTTCTTTGGGATATAGACAAAATAAAGTACTATGCCCCGCCGGTGAGCGTGGCAATCGAAGTCGCGTGCGCAACAGATGAGTGTCCTGCCTTGCCGCTCAAATCTGGATGATAAAGGCGGGGAGGCCGACATCACTCGGCATGGTTCATGCCTCCGCCTGATCCTGAGCTTCTGAAGCCGAAACCGATGCGCGCAATCGGCTTGTCGCGCCCCTCCTGCCGCACTATGCCGCGCGCGACGTCGTGCGAGAAATTATGATTTCTGACTCTCTCATTCAGTAGCCGTACTCTTTCGCGCAGTACATAAACATAATGGTAAAAGTGGTGAAGGAGTTAGGTCCCATCGAGAAACGACTCCTACTTCGGCAGAATAACGCGTGAGTGCACCCGAAATGCGCGCCTCCCCCTCTTTTTCAAACCTTCATTCTGCTTACAATGGCTCCAAACATCGTAAAGGCTGCGATTAGAACTTCTATTTGTTTGACATTATGGGTGCGGTTGATTCATGCATACGCAACTGAAATGAACAAGAAAGTGGAACAACATCAGTACATAACACAGTGATCAATTTATTAGCTGAATGGACTAGTTCGAGGCAGACCCAAACGCGTACGTGCCTTGTGGCGGCTAAATATCATTCAACAAAGGCTGCACAGGCCACCTTATCAAGACTAATGAGTCTCTGCAACCGAAAAGGCCCACAAGACTATGCAGCTCTCAACAAGGTGAGACCTGTCACTTGACAGCAGCTGCCGAAATGCACCCCTCCCCCCTCCACCGCGGTCGAACAGCGAACTCTACTACCATCTGGCGGGCAGTTTGTGAACTTTCCGATTGCCACAAGGATTACTGCGATGAGACTGTAGATACGGTAAATAGTGAACGCAAGGTAGTCTAGTGACGAGTGATCACTCAAGAAGGGAGCATTGATAAATGCTAATCATTCTCCCAACACACCGTTCTCAGGTTCGAACGGACTGAGGATGTCGGAACGTATTAACTAGCTACCGCGTCAAATCTGTTGACCCCCTTAAACGGTCATGGGAACAAGTCCGCTTATCATATGAAGGAACAACTACATGATGATGTGACATGGGGTATTCGTAAGCCAGCTCGCCTGCAGTCGTGTTTGTCCGTGTTCTGCTTAGCCCGTAAAAGCGAGCAGGTCCCAGTTGACACCTCTTGGAGGAACGGACCGCCACTAGCGTGAGCGACCGCCCTGTGCCCATCTGAGGCGGGACAAACGCTGAAGAAAGAAGTAAGTCTAAGCATATCCGTCTCTGGAATAACTCTACCAGAATTACCTGGTCAGTAGGCAACGTTCAGACTTTGCGACGGCAGCGCTTCAGTCGCGCTTTCGACGAGATGAATGCAATCGAAAGCATGCGCATCGATCTCGTCGAACGCGGACCGAAGCGACTGTGCCTGTCGCGAAGTCCTAAAGCGTCTGCTTAGAAATAGTCGGCGGCGCTGCCCAAAAAGAACAAATACTTCTATTTCCTCTCCACCTCCGCCCTCGCTCGTATATCCGCCGAGATATGAGAACGCTGCTAGGCTTCTCGCCAGAGCTCTAGACTCGATGAAAATGTTTGCTGCCTGACTTCCTGTTAGCGGAACGACTCTGCAGAATTAGAGACCTGCAATTAAGCTCACTCATGGGATCTGTAGTGGCTCAATTTGGAAGAGAAACGTGCGTGCGGAAAAGCTTAACAGAAACGACAACAACATAGCCGATGCTTTTGTATGCGTTAATTGACGTGACTTTCCCACCGAAGAAGTGTTTGTAGAAAAACAAGGCGAGACGAAACGTCGCAGTCTAGCGCTCAGGAATCTCAGTCCGTCAAAAAGTCAGGTTCGAATAATAATAACGGGCCTAGACATACATCTCTCAAACAAGGATCGCTAGCTCAAAGAGACAAGTGACAACCGAGAGTTGTTGAAGAAGAAGGGGTTGGATGGTGTAGAGCGAAAAGAGACAAGTGACAACCGAGAGTTGTTGAAGAGAAGGGTGGATGGTGGAGAGCGAAGAGCTGGCCTACGTTTTTCAGGTGTCCTTAGACAAGCTTGCCGCATGGGATATGTAGGGTCAACATTACAATCTTTAAGCCCTGGCGGTGCTTGCCGAGCAACCAATCACTTGTATGACTTTGAGATGAACACTAAAGCATGGCGCACTCCCATTGTAGCTTGTTCGGACCCTAACTGTACGGAACTAGGCCGCAAAGATTTCGTCACGCTTCAAAGCCACACTACTGATCAGTGGAACAGTCCAATCCAAGTCTTATTTCGTCTTTTGCTTGCCCTTCAAGTGGCTCGCCGGGCTCAGCCAGCACCGTCCATTTAGCCACCTTGTCTGCGCAGCTTCTGGTCAGGGTCTTGGCGACGAAGACCATGCTTTAGACGTTCGCAGGGACCGCGGCGCATCACACATCTTATATGCTGTATATTCCTCTTCAAACTAGGATAGCTCCTCATGGAATGGAATCCACATAAGCGAGATAGAATATCACCCCTGAGGATGTTTGCAGTGGAAGGGGCGTGGCAATCTGAGGCGGAGCTCGCCATGTGGTCTACGGTATGGTTGTTTGTGAAATTCCGGTTTGATGGCGATTATCCCGTTTCAGGTTCGGTGGTCTTATCCCGTTTCCGGCGTTCTTGCCCCTCCTCCTCCTCGTAGGTGATGTCGCAGTGCTACTACTGCAGCTGGGAAACTATGTTTTTTTATGGATTGAATAGGGGTGCATAGTTGGGGAGGGGGTTCATGTGGGGAGAAAGGTCCCAGCATTTCTAAGACGTTCTCCGGTCTTGGAGACTGCAGTTACAACACGCATTGCGCATTCCCTAATGGACTTTTAAAGATCACATCGGACTCAACTATTTAGCAGCACCCCATGCCTTTAACTTCTTAGGCAACTTCGCCGCTATCCAGTTGCCTGGGAAGGCTGGATAAATTTGGGAACTTGTTGATTGTGTAGAAGTTGCTGGATCAGTCCCTTAGGCGAGAAACGTCATGAAAAACAAACTTTCGCGTTGTACCCAGCCTGTGTTCTTCTTCCATGTTGTTCTAAGTCTCGGAAACTGAAAACTGAAAACAAGTGCAACAACCTGATCTACAAATCAGGATCCGGCGACGTTTGGCTTGAAGGGAGCATTTAGCATTTTCTTCAGCTCCATTTGTTGTTTATTCCTCACTAATAAGTCTCCACTTTGGTTAGGTCTGTGACCTCCTGTAAACCTGCGAGATTGTTCGAACGAACCACTTCGGTCACGGGAAGTCACAGCTCTGCACAAGACGGCTTGCACAAGTTTAGCAAAGTAAGTACCATTTGGTGCCCCCACAAAGCCGAGATTTGCCGAAGAAACGGAAGCAAGATGGCTATCAAATCCTAGCGGTCATATAAACCAAGGCAGTTGAAAAATGTGCCCTGAATGATGCCCATTCAATCCGCAACACTTTGGTGAGCTGAAGAACCCGTGGCCAGTGGTGAGCCCTTTAAGTAGGTCCCTGTTGAACAAGGAAGAATGCGTGGAGGGGGCGAGTGTTGCCTATAGCCGGGCTAGTCGGCTAACTTACGTTGCGAGTAATTAGAGACAACGAATAACATCCTGCCATCAGCAGAAGGTGGTTGCAATTAGAGCAATTCTTCCGAGGAACACGAGGAAGCAAGATCGAACGAGATGCTTACAATTATCTCCTGTTGTGCAGGAAGAAGTCCCACTTTCAGCTTCTGCCCAGGAGGGTTGGAAAACTCCGAGCTAGAGGTCGGAAATCGGAGGAAAATCGAACAAGAGTCGAAAAGCTAAAATCCGCCAGCCAGTAGTGAACAGGGTGTAGCATTGTTGTGTGAAACGCATGGGGGGAGCTAGAGGGAGGGGTGGGGTCTGTATTTGATAGTTGGAGAACCCAGAGGGGGGGGGTGTCGTATGTGCCTTATGGGAGAGAAAGGCTTGTCCTTTTTCCCGGTCGTTTGCTGATTTTTTTCAGGATTTTTTTGTTCCTTCGTTTTTTCGGTTTTGTTTTGTTTCAGGTGCACTGGTCATAAACCCGCCACACAGCAAAATTTTAGGGCGAAGAAAGAAAGAACTGTCAGAAAATTCTCGGAAAAGTGGTAAGAAATTTGCGGGGTAATCTCCTTTTAACATCGCTATGATATCCCCCCCCCACGAGGAAACTGGTTGGGGCGAAAAACTATGAACAAATTGGGGAAAATTGTAGGTAGTTTGTTTGGGGAACATTGAAGGGAAGGAGGGACGGTCCTACCATCTCATTTAGCGTACGTACTGAAGCCCTCTCTCGGAGGGGGGGGTCGTACCTACACCACCTCACACATCACGATGCTTGTACCCTGGTAGTGAAAGCGAGCGCACTAAGCGGTTCCTAGTCAAGCCCAACAGACATTGAAACGGCTACAGGTTTAGCTTAGCGGGTTCCAAGCAGTACAGTGCATATACCCATACCAAACTGTAGTACAAGCCTCTAGAAAAATTCAAAGCAAGCCCTTCCAGTTGCTCAGAAAAAGACAAAAATTAGACATGGTCCTGGGGCGTCCCCCGTGGGACAAACCTAGCAAAATTCACTTTTCTCTAGAGTCCAGCTTCTCTCTTCATAAAACCTCGGCATTATTGATAGTTTGTAATTTGTTCTGCCAAAGAGGTTGGTAGGTGGAAGACTTTATTATAAATGGCCTGACGTTTCGACAGGATCGTCGTCCTCAGAGGCCTAAACATAGCTCAAGGTTTGGATGTTGTATCCGCTAGACCGCCAAACGCCTCGATCCCTAGCATTTTGCCGCGAAACTCTTTAGTTCGCGAAAACTTTACCATAGCAAAAGTCGAGTGTGAGAAACGAACTTACCAGTCTACCACCACATGAGCGGAACGATGCCACTCGCTGTCATTTGTCAGTTAGTAAGTGAGACACACTGTGAGTGAGACACACACTTTTTCACTTTTCTCTCTCCCCCCCCCCCCCGCCCCTCCACAACTTCCCCGCCGTTGGTACGCCCCCTCCCCAGACCTTACCATCTTACGCCCAAGCACCCACCATCTTTTCGGGTTTCGCGCCCTGCGGTTTTTTTTTCAGAATTCTTTCACGTTCCTCCTAAGAGTTTTCCGAGCGGGTGACAGGGAGAATGAGGAAGAGGAATTATGGCACACCTGGAAAATGCGGAAAAGCGCAAAAAAGGCAAGAAAAGTCAACTAAAGCATTTGACTCAAGAGATTTACAACTTCCCCCCCCCTTTAGCGCTAAGTGACCCCTCCCTATCTGGGCGAACTCCTACAGGAACGAGTGCACCTTGATCGGTTCCTTAGGTGACGGGGTAGCCGATCAAAAATCTCGTCAACTCCTTGCGACAAGTGGAAACACGCGCACTCGGAATGTAAGCGAGGCCAAGGGCCAGACACGTGTCTGGACGCATTCACACTGTTGGCCAGCTGACTTCTGTTTCTTATACATTCCTGTCCTTATCTACCAGTACCCCACAGCCTACAGCAATACACTGTACCAGTTAAATATGACTTGACATTCTTGGGGAAGGACACCACTGATAGACACCTCGAGTGGCACAAAAAACGGCACAAAAGAAAAAAAAACACAAAAATATTCCCCAAGCGAAGCAAATTGTGTTGAGGTACTATGTCGCCGCCTCATCTCCGGAGCGCTGGACGAAATTACGTGCGGCGATCAGCTCAGCAGCCGATTCACCTTTTGGCTACTCCCCATCTTCCACATCTTTACTGCCCCCCGTTGTCGATGGCCCGCCTTGCTTTTTACATTGTCTACAGACAAAACTGACACACCAGTCGTCGGGTTTGGGTATCGGAAGGCGGTGGCTGGGAAGATGCGAAGGCGCGCCGTGACCATGGGCATAGTGATGGCCCCGACATAATGTAAGCAATCTCAGAGTTACAAGTCAAACGGATTTTGTGCAAGGCGGTCATCCGACGGCAATCGAGAATCCGTAAATTGCCGCTTCCGTCCTTCCTCGCGCGCGCGCCATGCGACGGCGAAGTTTCCTGAACTTTGACCAATACCCTTTTCAATTTGAATATTTCATGTAAAATGAAGCGACAATCGGTGGACCGTTTTATGTCTTTTTTCGGTCCACACATTGTCTATTTTTCTACGCCGCGACCGTCACCTAAAGTGTCGTCTTCAATTAGCACTGCGGCGCGACCGTCGTACGCGACCGCCCACTGGCGGTCGAATTATGTTCTCTTGCCACAATACCCTTCTTCCGCCGCGCTCACCGTTAACGTGGAATCTTTCCGAATCAGCCTTCTGGTACAAGGGAAACAAGGTGAGCGCCTGGTGAGTTCCGGCCCTGCTCTCTTCCCTCCCGCCCTTTTCTTTGGGGTGGAAGCTTTTTGACAATGCGTCGGGCAGAACATCCGGGTTGCTGTTCGACTATCCCTGCCAGAATAAGGCCCTCTAGTTTCACTAGCATCAGCCGCCGGAGAAAGAAAAGAAAGACAAGCTTAATATAGATTGTCGGCATGACAATCAAAGCACCCACACAACTCACAGCTAATACTGGCAGAACTGCTGACGTCAACCTAGCCTGCCCTTCTCAAAGTACGTTCATCGGAATCCAGCAAGGGAAACAATGGCTTTTGAATGAAGTATAAAAGAGGGACATAATGAGCGATAGCCTGAAAACCGAGCTATTTAGAGTAACGACACGTCGAAAGAAGCTCCTTACGTAATGGCTAAATGAGACTTTCTCGGGAAGGCAATCTAGGAGAGAAGAGGCCAATTACGTAATAGACTTCAGGCACTACTCCCCCTCTTTACTGCCTCACTTTCGAAGTCTGGGTCAGTATTTCGATTGTTTCAGAAAACTGTTTCCGCCTGCTACGAATCCGCTCAGCGCCGGCGCAATAATACTTCAAAATTGACTGAATATCTGCCCCAATTTGACCCTAGAACGCATATGTCAGATCTGTCCAGCACGATGCCGCCAGGCCACACAGGTACCTTTAGGGAGATGCTTCCAGCCAATTTGGTGAGTTGGAGTAAAAAACACCTAAGGCGCAAGCGCCAAACAGTACGTTCCCAACAGGTGTTATGATTGTTTTCGAGGGAACAAACTACTCTGAGACTTTCGGCTAAATCCACCTTTGAAAAAGAATTTCAAATCTGGCCTGATTTTCGAGCAGTGGGACAGCAAATGGAAAACAGTGTCAAACTTCCTGCTGCTAACGTCATGCACACTCAAAGGAATGTAGCGCCAGTTGCAACAGGAGCCTGCACTCTCAGCTGACACTCTTAAGCCAAAACAACAGTTTACACTGACCATCCTTATTCCTTAGCGGGTTATTCGAGCCATGTGGGCTCCACTCGTCTGCAAAGGCAAGGCGATGGAACATATGGTCGGCTTGAGATCTGGTAAACAAATGTTGCGGTAGAAGGGGCAGTCTCTTGTAGCCATGCGGGCGGAGGCAAGCTTGAGGGAGGCACATTGGCCTGCCGCCTCTCCCCATACGACCACTTTCAAGGTTTTCGAGGCGTAGGTGCGAGAACTGAAGGCACAGTTCCGGCAGTACTGTGGCCGGAAGGCTAGCAAACACGTGGTCGACATTGGAGCGATCAAAAACATCCTGCTCACTCGATCACATCCGTCTATGGATGACCACTCGGGATATTTACGATCCTGCATAGCCCACTACCCAGCGCCCTGCCTTCTTCAAGACACATCTTCACGTTGCGGGATTTTTTTTGCAGAATAGGACCCCAGATCTGCTCTCCTGGTACAACCCCCTCATCCTCTACCAGCTTTCTAAGCCCTCCCGATATTTTGGTGCCAGGGCCTTACAGTTGGGGGAAAATTTGGCAAGGTACGACCCTTCATCCCCCAC
>MU939467.1:0-15498 GCA_036418165.1 Cooperia oncophora
GTCACTAGTAGAGTTCCTATCGGAGAATCAACTTTGCAGATGAGGGCGTAGTCTAGAGATGGAGTTCATTGGCCGCGTATAAACTGGGATCGAAAGGGTTCTAAGGCAGTTGGCATGTTTTTTCTGTTTACTCTTCACTGTTGAGTTTCTCAGTACCTTCGTCTACATGCAAGCCCCTAGTCCACTATCTGTGATAATGAATGATCGCGGGTTTCTAAGAGGAAATTGTTAAATGAGAAGAAAAGCACCGAAAGTAGGTTTGAAGTAGAGGGCGCCACAATTGAGTGGAATCGGGTATACAAGTAACGGTGAATAGATAATTCAGGAGTGAAGAAGTGTAGAATGAATATGATCCTTATCCCTGGCACGGAGTAGGCGTGGCATTTGAGCATGGCACAGAATGGGATCACTCGTGGATTGTTCCTGTTTGAGACAATTGTCACCTTATTTAGTGTTGGACAGAGACATGACCACAATTGTGTCCAAAATGAAAATATCTCATGGGAAGCACATCCACCGCCACGTTCAGTTGAAGTACGCAGCCACGCCTACCACATTCGAGAGTGCACTTACGAGGAAAGATCCCACCATTGCAATTGAGCTTAAAGATCTTCCCTGTTGGGGAGGGATGCTAGTACACTTGAAAACTCTGAGATGCGGTAGGCGTGGCTGCGTGCTTCAACTGAACGTGGCGGTGTTTGTGCTTTTGGTGGATATTTTCATTTTGAGACAAATGTGTTCATGCCTTTGATCAACACAGAACAAGTTGACAGTTGTCTCAAGCCTACTCCGCCTCAGGGATAAGGAGTGTAGCTCATGCAGCTCTAAGCACGTGCAAGTGAGCTAGCTATGAACTTGCCCACTAGAAAAATTAACCCATAAAAGAAAACTTTTAGGAGAACCATTCAGCCCAAAACATTTAGTGGGTCTGCTTGGTCTTCGTTTCTTACGGGCCCTTAGACGGAAAGCAAACTAAGAGTTGCTCTACCAATTTTTGTTTGAAGTTGGCTCTTTCGGAGTTTAGCTTAAAGAGCCTTTCACGGCGATATTTTTCTAGCACACTTCACGCCCGTATTACAATATGTAACCACATGTCCCCGCCCCCAGATAGCTCCGCCCCTTTTTGTTGCGACACAATTTCAGTCTTCTTCTTCTTCTTCTCTTCTCTCCCAACGCTCTTCAGTAAGGGAAGGGGACAGGAATCTGCGCTAGAATTCACATAAATGTAAAACGAAAAGTCACTCAAGCTCCAGCGTCTTCAAGGCATTTTGCATCATTTCTCATTTTCGCAATATTCAACAATTGCCTTTGCATTTCGGAGGGGCAGCCAAATCAGCGTACCAATTACCATCAAGAAAAAACCTAGGAAGCGCACGAAATTCGATGACTTTTGATATAGGGAATCTCGCAAGAGTTAGCAGAGACTAGCATGCAACATTAAGAGATCCTTGAGAGATAAAGGAAAAAGAAAGAAGAACAGAAAGCGAGATTCCAGCCGAAGATCTTCATCTATCAGCGCACCCATCAACGAACACGATCGTCAGATCGTCTTGTTCGATAAGGTGCTGATCGGCTTGTTGCGGTCAATGCGTAAATCGTTAAGCAAACTAGCTCAGTGCTCCCCGCTCGCTCAGCCCATTTTTGTCCAACACGAACGGACTAGTTCTTCCTACAAGCTACTTGGAATCTGGAATTCTGTCTTCGATTTTCCCATGATACCATCATGACTGCTGAGCTCTCCAACTCTATAAAAACCGAGTACATGGCTCAAACGATTAAATATCATGGAAGGGTTCACCTACACTGCCTACCCCAGAAGGGATCGGATATGCTGAAGAACGACATTTCGATGGGAAATCAATAAGACAGAAGGACCCCTGCTCAGCAATAGTGCCCACCAGCAGCAAAAGGGATTTCAAAATCGTTGTCGGCGGTGTCCCGCTTCGCGATAGGGGCATTTCGCTCGTTAGCTAGTTCCCTTTGTTAGTTTGCACCTCTAATCTGCTGCAAAGCTGCCAGATGCTACATGTGAGCCACGTTGGCTACAAGGAGTTACAGGTGTTTGCAAGGTGGGTGCAGTTCGGCGACAAGGGGGAGGGGAAGGCATTTTGTACTTTTGCTACTTCTCATGAGCCTCCAAGAGGACTATTTCATGAGCTTACAAAAGCTGACAGCTTTCACTCTGGTGCTGGACAAGTCTGCTTTAGATTCAGGAGAGTTCACAGGTTTCACCATAGTGAGATTCGTAAACAGGAACAAGTGGAACAGCAGAAGTGACACCCCTCCCCCCTCGTTGCAGATCTGAGTCCGCATAGTAGCTTGTGTGGACTTCACTAGGTACCATTTGGTGACCCCACCAAACCGAACTGTGCCTAATATTCAAGTGATCTTGCGCAACCGATCGAGTGGATTACAACTATTCAAACGAAGCTGGAGCGTGAAGGATCTATCACTCCAGAGAACGTGGCATATCTCAAATACGATTGTGACATTATTTTATGTTATTTTAATGACTATCATAGTTTATACATTTTTCTTGAAGTTCTGAGGCGGACGACTCAGAGAAGTAGCTTAGTCTTCGTTTCAAACACGCCCTTAGACCGAAACTGAGCAGTTTTCAATATATCCCTTCTGCACTCATCAGTATGGTAAAGGAGGAATAAGGTGTTTTGGCGTGACAATTTAATTATTACATGAAGTCCGTAAAAGTTGGTGAATGTTCTTTCATGTTAGTTTACTTTGATTAAAGGCACAATCCGCGATAAAATAAGGCTATGACTTCAAATGTGTCGGACGATCCGGAAGGCGATTTTTGAGGCTGCGCTACTTTCAAAATGTGAAAAACGGCAAGAACTCCGCTAGAAGCTGGCTAATTAGGCCCATGGACACCCCTTAGGCCCATGCCGACCCTCACCGGCTGCTAGCTACTAGCTAGTAGCCACTATGTTATCTTTCTCTATAACATTTCGGACTGCTTTTACTGCTGCTTTTCTCCGCTAATCAGATACTTAGCACTTTTTTGTGCCTATTTGAGTTCCGTTTCCCGCAATTTGCGGTCGCGAACTGTGCCTTTATATAACTAAAAACCAGAAAAATCGCATTTCCCTGTATGCTCTTTAACAGATCAGGCTCTAGTTACAGTACCGGAGGAACACCAGTTTTACTTCTGGTTACGGTACCAGAACCTTGGCCAAAGTTCTGTCTACGTCTAACGTGTGGTTTACAAGTGGTGCGCGACAAGAAGAACACAAACAAACATGCCGTATGAAGACCGGCTTAGCGAACACTGCGCTCCGGTGCTCTCTGTGACCAGCAAACGCGTGTAGCTCAACCCCATCATAAGGGGATTTCTGGGTTTAGAAAAAAAAATAGTCGGACCACGATACTGTTTTTTTTTTACAAGAGGCATAACTGAAATAATGTTCACGTGATGTTTCAAGTTTCCTACTATCACTCACTACGGCCCTTCTTCTTTGCGGGCTCTTTCGCCGAGCAGGGATCTTTGCCCCTGATCCTACCACGGATAATAATGCCGAACCCCTACTGTTCCTCAAAAGTTATTTATCGCGACTAGGATATTCCCAAAGAATGCGAAGTCTAGGATATTTTTATTAGTTGGCGCAGATGAGCTACCTCTTCGTGAGAGATTTCCCGCAGGCAATGTCCAATGTTTGCGGAGAAAAAGGTAGCGCGGAAGGTGCAATACACTGGTAGCGCTCTGCGGACAACTTGAACTTGATCCCTCTTAATGTGTCGCTTTCCTGCTTTTTCTTTACACCTTCCGGCCGTACTACATTTCATAACCTTTGTGACCTCACATATTCTAGCTTTTTCACAAGTTCCAGGTGGTCAGTCACCCTGATCCCCTGCCTTTCAAACTATCCCCTTGCCCAGCACATGCTTCTTGCACATTGCGATGCTGTTGTAGTCGCTCACCTCAACCACTCTGCGCAACGGAGTTTCGCGACAAGACCATACAGAATGTGCAAGCTACTTATAACCAGGGTAGAACATCCCTGTGCGAAACATAGGGAGTCGTACTTGGCCGCTGGGGGGGGCTGTAACGTGGCCTCCGAGAGGAAATTTGCGTTGGGAAAAATTTTCCCCGACATTATATAGCCTTTGCTCGACGGAAGTTGATTAGTTTGCTTTCGTCGTTACTGATGGGATAAAAAATTCTGAGCCTCTAAAAGAGGGACCAGATGTGCACGCTAGAGTCGAAGGTGGGATGAGCCGGGTACATCATGTGGCCCAGTGTTGACTGTCTGACTATAGCGGTTACAGGCAAGGTCTGACAGGAGCTGGCACGGTCGCTTGGCCGATCGTCGGACTCCTTCAAAAAAGCTTTGTAGGAAAGAAGTGGAGGATTTTGTGTTCGTCAACACGGCAGAATCCATTGGGCTACTTCAGTTTGCTGAAGGGACGAATTAAGACTTTACTGGCTCAAGGAATTTGATGACCAGCGAAGCAACAGGCCAATATAGGAACCCCTTGGAGAGAACCCAAAATATGCAGGTGCTGTCGAAACATCATGAATGTAACAAAAGGTTCAAATTTCGTTCTAGATAGATGTAGATAGGATTACTAGCTCTGTACTGTCATGACGAGATGGTTTGGGAACTAGTCGCAGTGTCGCTCATACTTCCAGGTCAACACAATCAACGATTATTAGAGCGGAAAGTCGACATCAAAAAGTAGGCTTTGATGGGAGCAATTAGGTTCGTCCATCAAGCCAGGCTTGATCGCAGTTGAACTTTTCCTGACGCTAGCTTCCCTGACCTGTCGAATATTTCCCAGATGAGCTTGACGGATGGAACATTATTGATAGGGCTAAAATAGGATCAAATCCTTCTTCTGGAGGGCTGCGCAGGCTTTCCAATACCGAGTGGACAGCATCTCTTCTCTATCGTCTCCAAGGAACGTTATGAACGAAGTCCTGAATGAGGGATCAGACTCACCCAGCATTTGACCAGGGCGAGAGGTCAGCTCATGGGGTGTTCTCCAGCAATTTCAGCAAAATTGGAATAGCAGCCTAGTGAACCACGAGTTGCACACGGCACAGCCAGGGCACGTCCCGCTACCGTGGGAAATTTTTGCAAAGTACGACCCTTCTCCAAATTGCTCCCTCTAATACAACCCCTCTTAACCATCCGCCATTCTGCCTACCATCTTCTTAGATTGCCTGATTTATTACCACTTTTTTCCAGTTATTTGCAAAAACTCCCTCGCTGGGGATGCCCAGCGTGCGACGAGCTGCCCAGCAGGTGTCCAACCTATTCATAGTGAATGAGTCGCATGGAAATAATTTTTCGCTTGAATGGTCAATCAGTTTTTCAAAAATTCTTGAAAAAATCACTTTCACCGAGAGAAGCTCGCAGACTTCTACAAACGAAGACATATTAATACGAAAAGATCGTGAAATGTGAGCAAAGAATCACTTGACGAACTAATATTGCGCATGCTCGCCCCAGCCCGTGCCCACACGGTGTGAAGTGATTTAGCCAGACTGTAATGATTCGCTCGTGAGAACATATCTGACCCCTGAGGAATTCTTCGCCTCTTTGTTGACAAACGTTTAAGAATCATTTGTCAACTGAAAGGCCATCCATAAATAGGATATAATCAGGTTAAATACACGTCACGCGTTCAGAATGGCTGAGCTGACGCGCTCAAGTTACTGACGGCAAGGTTACACAATACATAGATGTAAAAAAAATTGGGGAAAACCCCACTCAAAGGCCCATGTAGCCCCAACATGAAAGGCGCGCTTGTACGTGATTAACACCTGCAATAGGCATGCCGGACGAGTTCTTTTTTGCAGGTGTGCTCTTTCGCCTTATTACTTCACTCTCACCATTCGGAGAGTTTGGGTATAGCTGTATCACACTGGACTGTGGAATAAGCACGCCACCAATAAGCCTTCAGAAGTGAAAGTTAGGCGTTGTCTGTGCGCCAGTGGGGGGAATATGGTTTTCCTGTTGATGCGAGCCGACGCTTCGCCAAACTTAGAGCCGCGGAAAACCCTTGCCCAAAGAAGTCGTCCGAAAAGCGACTATGCGGACGCGTCTATCAATGTGAGCTTTGCTTAGCCTTGCCTTCCAAAAATGACCCATGCGGTCGATGGCGCTAACCTCTAATGATAAGCATGTCCATAAAGCGCTTTATTCGAGTTATTGAATGTGAGGCGGAGGTGGTGTAGTTACTCGCGTGATGCGCTTAGTACTCGCGCACCCTGGGTTCCGCAGTCCGGATGCGATTCCGCTTTAGGACATTATGCCTTTACCCTCCGGGAACAGTGAATTGGTAGCAGATTCGTCCGAGAGGATAATAACACCGATCTGATCATGGGCCGGAACCACGACTCATTGTATAGGCCTCATCGCATTAATTAGGCCACCTACGACCCTGCATGGAAGAAGAATTCTTGCCACATCCCACAAAGGGATTGATCAACGGCGAAGGTTTTATACTCTTATTTTTTTTATTGTTGAATGTTCCTTCATGAGCTTGTGGGGAGCCATAAACCCAAACCTCTGACGCGTAAATTGAGGCAGTGATGGTTCTCTTTTTTGAGTGACTCAAAAAGGCTGATAGTTTAGATATATTATTTCTTAATTAAAGTTGACTCTCTAGAGCGAATTGAGATGGCAGTGGCAATAAAATCGAAGCGCAAATGAAACAGGTGGATTGGGAAGCAAAGTAAAAATTGCGAAAAACCATCCAACATCAAAGAAGTTACCGCCCAAAATGTTCGTAAGCTTTTTCAGACAATATAAGGTTTTTGATACGGAGGCGGATGACATTTTTGTTCGCAATGTGGTAGTATTGGAGTGCAACGGAGCTCTGTACTATTGCATTAGTACATACTTCATGTTACAGTCTTACATACGAAGATTCGGATACGATTTATGGGAAGCAGCAAAATGCCCCTCAAAGCGATTTGCGTCTCTTAGTTCCCTATCCCCTTATTATTCCGACAATTCTTTTAATAAAATGGTCTAGGCGGCGCTAGGCGGCGACGGACGGGGGGGGGGAAGGCATTTTGCACTTTCGCTAGTTCCCATCGACGTGTCGAGTCTAGACAATCTCTTCTCGAGTTGACAGGTTCTACCAAGATGACCTGACGTACGCCTCAGCTTCAAAGAGTCCCACAGGTTCACAGAGTGGAAGCTTGACGAAACGGATGTGAAGAATAGAAGTACAAAACGTCCGCCCCCCCTCCCTCGTCGCCGAATTGGCGCCCGGTCTGGGCTCTTCTCTGGGGATATATCTTAAGGATGACAGTTGTGATATATGTCGGATAGGGATTAATAGTTGTGATATACTGTCGGACTTCGATGGGTTTGCATCAATAGAGGACGCATTCCCCAGCTAAGAAATAATCGTTGTCTCTCTCTGCAAATTGATCCGTCATTTATAGCTGAAATACACCCACAGAAGTCAGGCGAACCTCGGGGAAGGAGCAACACGCGGGAAAATCGATTTTTCGGTGGCGATGACAGTCCCCCGTACCCCATAAAACTTGACTAAGAGAAGCTTCGCAGGGTCGAATGAACCCCTTACTTCGCCTCATAGTTCGCACGAACTGTTCCTGTTCCTACTACTCTACCTCAATGGCACTTCTTATGGTTAGATGATCCTGACCTCGAAAATGACCTTCACTTTTTTTTCTACCGTGTAACCACTACCCTCTCACTTGGGGGGTTGGTACGCACAAATAGTTCTAAAAAGGTGTTTCAAACCTTGACTCGAGTATTATATTGATGAGTTTTCCTATTTAAAGTGCTCATAGGGTAAAGACCGGCCTCTCCGATGGCTAAACACGCTGCAACAGGAGTCAGGTTTCATGAAATTACAAATAAGTTTACAAAAAAAATCGCAGTTCTATCTGAGTGAATCAAATAAGTAAATAAACATGAATAAATGAAAAATAAGTAAATTTCTTCTGGTCTGAAAGTTTGCATCCATTCTTAGGACGCCATGTGCCCTCCACAGCCAGCAGTTGGATAAGATTCTCCCATGTCCTCACCACTGAGAATCTCGTCGCGTCACATCCGCCATTGGATGTGCTATCTTTTTCTTTACTAAAAAACCAGTGGTGAAGGTCGCACTATGAGATTTTCAAGGGATTGGACAACGTGTTGAGTTGCGCTGAGAAATTGGTGACATTTTTTAATGTCCGAGGAGAACTAAGCAACGAAAAAGTTTCTTGAAGGCCAAAGTAGTCATCTGCCGTACGGTTTGACAACCTTAAGTGAGTAACGTGATCTGCTTCTCTATTTTGTTTTGCTAAACTGTCTTTTCTTTTTTTAAATTACTCGAAAGCACGTAGAGCAATAGAACGTAGTGTCGCTACCACGGACACGTCCTCAGGGTCAGTCCCGATCCATACTCGTAAACTCCAGGCGAGCTTGTATTCCGGAGTTGGGATTGGTTCGCAAGCAGCTACCACCGTGGAGTCGGACGGGAGTCGGATCAACAAAGCGAAGGGTCTGCTGCAAGGGCTATATACCTTTCATCCTGAATTTATGATTTTTCAAATCACATTCACGACTCTTCAAACCAATTACGACTTATTCTTGACACGGAACAATTAACCAATCAGATCAAACTATATCACCCGTTTCGTAGAAGCCCCACCCATTCTGCAGGGTAGCCCAGATTAGCTAGGTTAGAGTCTCAACTAATAGACCATGGTCTCGATCGTCATTAGGACCATTATGTCTTTTGTTTGTCCCCAGAAACGAGAGAGAAGCTGGCCGGTCAAGCTGAGGACTTATATGAATGGGCGGAGCTCCTCAGAGAGGGCTGGACTTCCTGTATTCATTTATTGGGTTTGCTTTGGTCTGCTTCAAAAAATAAGAACAGCTTTGAAATTCGAAATTTTGATAGCAATTGTATTTATCTTTTGCGACAATAGCGATTTTTCTCTTCTTATGAGTTCTTGGAGAGCACACTCTGTTACACACTACAATAACATTACGCAGTTAAGTAAGGCTGAATATTATAAGGCAGCTCTCGCGGAAAGTCAAGGTTATACCAACTGGTTATGCCAGGCAAAATATCAAGGGGACACCTCAAAGTCATGTCTGTTAGACTGAACAGAGCTATCGAAAATGGACATGAAAAATGACGAATGAAGATGGCGACCAGATCTGCCGCTCCTAACGAAGTGAAAAACTGCAGCAATCGAACTGAAAAGATCAAGTGCTCAGCAGCAGGTTCGGGATGAAACTAATGAAACGGTGGCGAGAAGGAGTCGTGAGCAAACTCAGCGCTTTCTGCATCTCTTCGAATTTCCCATCCGTCTAGAGTCTATGAGCATTCCCTGGTATTGCAGGCAGAAGGTAAAACATTTTCGCCGTGGTGCTTGGATGCGGCACGCATTCTACTTCCATTCAGAATCGTGGTGGCTTATGAAATTCGATGTGGCCTATACAATGAATTGCGGAGGCCAGCCGATATACAGGTCATTGTTCTTATCCCCCATACGAGGCTGAAACCAATTTACCGTCCCTGGAGGGCAAGAGGCTTGGTTGGCCTGTCCGGGAGCCGATGCGGGATCTGACCCCCGAACCATCCGCGTGATGGGCCAGTGACCACTGCACCACCTCCACCTCAGCTGCGTGGCTAGTGCATTAATAATGCGTCTAATACCTTGCGTTATCTTGGCGGCGAGAGATGAAGGTCCACAGTAAAGAGAAGAAGGTAAAAGAATAAAAGTCAAATGCTTTAAAAAACTGAGACGTAAGCCAAAGAAGTGAAATATGCCTCAAAATATGAAGTGGTCGAAGTTACTGGAAAGCAGTTAACGCGAGGGGTGGGGGCAGGCGGTTGCTGCCAACGTCTTGCGTGGAATTTGTCGCCCTAGAAGGGCTTGGCCAACCATTCAGCCAATTCCACAATGACGTTGGCAGCAAAGTCGAAGGTTTGACGCTTGATTCTCTCTGATAGTACCAGACTCAAGAAAGCCTATGTTCATCGGATCCACTTATGTTCAGCTACGATCCGCTGAACAGGGTGTGTCATGGTAAGCGAGCAGAAATAGCAGCATGGTGACAGATCGCAAAGAGACAGGCGACAATCATGAAAATGACTGCAGTTCGCTCCGATCGGTACGAATTAAGAGCGTAATTGAAAAGTGCAGGCACACTGATTAGAGCGCAGGTGCAACGCAGTTTAGGGACTGAACGGTAGCGATGTATGCGCTAGTGATGTTTCTACTTTCGGTACGTGGAGCAGCAAAACTCGAGTAGTATCAAAATTCATATTTCAGTAAATTAATGTATTTTAACTATAATATTAATATATTTTCATCAGAAAAAAAAAAAAAAGAAATGGACTCAGAAAGAACCAGAGAAAGATTTAGAAGTTATCGTTCACCGTAAGCGTAGCCAGATAGAAAGAAAAGAAATCTCTAGGATCGTAGAAAGTGCCGATGATATTCGAAGTGGGTCTCGTGCGTGAAATTATATCTAGGTGACTATGTCACGAGCATTTGCGCTTGGCCGTATAATGGTCTATTGACTCATCAAACATCTACAGGAAATCCTCGCTCATCAAGGGGTTTTCACTCACCTTTCACGGCGCTCTTTCCAACATGAGATACGATAGGAGGATAAAGCTGTGTTTTGATGTTATACTAGTTTCTTCCGGATACCCTTTGTTTAGCCGGACTCTTCATTTCCATTTCATTCAGGGGACTCTCGGATCGGCTCCCGCCCAGGCCAGCCAAGCCCTCTACCTCCTGGGGATAGGTGATCTGGTAAAAGACTTGTCTGGGAACATAAGTGATCGTAAGTACATAGGCTAGCTCCGCAAGTCATTGTTCAGGCCACACCGCATCCAATAAGCCACTACGATTCTGACTGCGAGTAGAATGCATACCGCATCCTAAAATGAGAAGATCAATATTTTCTACTCTGAGAGATCAATATTGTCTCCTCTGGGCTTAGCATTTTTCAAAAATCAGAAATTTCTCGCAGGATTTCCGCAGTGATGTGTGATGGAAATGCGGGGTAACCAAACAATTAACGCGTTCGCGCGACCGCATGACACACGATGGGCCTGTTCATGGCTTTGTCTCTATGAAGGCATTCGTCGGAATCAAACTCGGAGTCACTTGCAGTAACCTTGATCTGTGCCTGTTCTCACCGCTATTTACTGACTTTCTTAACGTGAAACTCATACATTGTTGTCGTGCCCAGTCCACACTACACTGTAGTTCTCAGCGGACGGTTGGGCGTGTCGGGCAGTATGAGTGTTCACACCGTTGAGGCCGTTCTCTGCCTTCTTGTTGAAACAAGCAGGCGACAAAAAGTAGTAGTAAACGAGTAATGCGAAGCATATGATGGAGTATTGTCACTTGGCAGCTTCAAGAACTGGTAGGGAACGAGTTTGGCACAGCGCCAAACGCAGCCGCACTGACACGCCAACCATCCGCAGCGAACTACACTGTACCCCTCCGCTGGAATAACTCAGAAAATTTAGTTGATCTTGGGCACTGTGTTTAATATGGGGATCCTCCATCGTTCAAGTGGAATCAAAGATCAACTAGATGACCTCATGAAAACAGAAGGTTTGGTTAGCCTTGACGGGATGTGATTACGGAAGCCTTTGATGAACGATGTTCCTAATCGCTGTGACATCTCCACTTAAAAGCCTTCGTTCGAAGATGTTGTTGCGGAACGTTTTTCCATGTTCTCTCACCTCGAAGAACGGAATCGGAGTAACCCTTTTGTATGTTAACAGCGAACGCACTATAACTAGCCTTCGCCCTTTCTGTTTTTGATGTTCATGTTATTTGTTGCCAAGTTAGAATGGTAAGTGCGTAGTGGCGGGAAATATGGAAATATTAGGTCGTTGCAAAAGAAATGCAGGATTTCGTTTTTTTGTATTTAATACTTATTTTATTCCAATAAAATGTAAGTGTTATATATCATTCGAAAGCTTATCTAATGCTCTTTCTAAATGATACTTCAAGATTGGTTGTAATTCTTTTTAGAGGCCACAAAATCGTTGAAGGCGTTTTTGACATCGTCTTGGTTTTTGTAAGGCCCTTTCTCTCTTAAGATAGTGTTCCAGATGCTTTGAAATAGTAGGGTGCCGGTTGATCGCGTGGGCGACATGTCTTTGGTAAGATGCGTGGACGAGGCAGAGTTTCATAGCCCAATCCGTTTATTTTCTGGAGGGTAAATTGTGCAAAGTGTGGTCGGGCATTGTCGTGGAGAAGAGTCCGGAATCGTGGAGTCCCTTCATATTGACCAACCTTGGGCACATGCGTTGAAGCTTCTGATGCATTTCGTCGATTTGTTGACAGTACTTCTCTGCCGTAATTGTTTCACCAGGATTCAGGAAGCTGTGATGGATGAGACCGGCGGCAGACCACCAAACATGAAGTTCATCTTCAAGGCTGGTGTTGCCACAGCGAAACTTCTGGAACCAACGTTGGACCGTAGATTCGTTGATACTTCCTTGACCCCAAACTCGTTGATGTTCCGAGCTGTATCGGCAGCGTTTCGTCTGCTAGCTTGAACTCATAGAAGAAAATTAGTGCGAAATTCACGTTTCGACATCTGCAATAAAATGTCAATAAAAATTATAATAAAATGAATTACAACCAATCTTGGAGTATCATTTAGAAAGAGCATGAGATGAGCTTCCGAATAGTATATAAACCAAACTCATTTTGAAGGAACATATTTGGAAATAAGAATTGAGCATGATAATACAAGCAAGCCAAATCCTGCATTCTTTTGCAACGACCTTAATAGTTCGCTGCCGTTATGAAGGGGGGCTTGTGTCAAACAGTATGACTGTGTGCCACGGGCGCCAAACTTCGTACTCTTCCACTTCTTGGAGCGGGCATTGCGACAACTAATAGGTATGAAACGAGCGATACCAACATTTTTGTCAGTTGCTCGCTTTCAACAGCTAGGTGGCAGTACGAGCTTGGCACGGGCCTGCGAACACTCTTCCGGCACCTCAAAACCCTTACCACCGGCACCACTTGCCCTTCGTATCGCGATGAACTATACTATTACTTAAATCTAGATCTATGTGATGACATGTGATGACTAGTCGGGGGATGAGGAAAAGCCGCACATGATTTTGGGTTGTCCCATCCCCATGACAGTGATCCCACTCCCAGACGGGTCAGAGGCGGCAGCTGTCGTGACCCTATTTTCGTCCCTCTTCCTCAAAGCAGCAGGCCGCTGCTATGAAGCAGCTAGACAACGCAGTCAAGCTACTTGTTTCGTAGCTCCTATTCTGGAAAACAAAAGAACTGAACGCGGAGAGTTTTTTAACCAACTCTAAACAGCCCATGCCAGATTATAATTGATGAATTATCCAGGGTGAGTCGAGCTTCTATAAAACGAACAGAAAGAGGATGAGTGCCTTCAGCTGCGTTGCCGACTCCCAAAGAAGAAGAAACCTCTAAGCAGAGAAGATGACGATGGCTATTTCTCTCAATTAGGTTACCCTTCCAGTGGATTACCCAGAAAAGTGTTCAAGACAGCCATCAGACAAGTATGAACCGACTGGCGCGGCATAGGTATAATTTCATTTAGCAAGATAGGCAGGGATGGAGTCAGGGACAAGAAAGATTGATCAGAGATCTTTTCAGTTTTTCTTCAACATGGATGGAGTGCTATTGAAGCTATGCAGCCTATGGCGATCGTCATGCGCGTTTCTCGATGTCGGAACCAAGAACAAGACAGGAACCTCATGCCTACAGACTCCACCACCCTCCGAATTGTATTCTTCGGTTGACAACTGAAAGCATACAAGATTTACAAGATAGTAAATATATTGAACACAGAAAACAAAGCCACTGATTCCTCAGTGAGAAATTGAGCATGGTAGACCTGACTACTCTGATTAGAGGATAGTTATCCGGGTGGCCCATAAGTAATGGCGTTTTTTTGTCACACAAATTTTTATATGGAAAATGACAATTGTTCCCAATATGTTCTACACTGTTTGATAGATAATTTTCCCACTACATGGTAGTATAATTGCATTCTCACTATTTCTTGACTTGTGTCGATTTTATTTCGTTGAAAGGGAAAGTAGGATCGACACGAAAGTGAGTTTTCGACAGCTCCTTTGTGAATTTTATCTTGGCTCTCAATCAACCGGAAAAGGCTCAAAGCTTGTGGTATATATGGCCAAAAAAAAGATGCGTCTTATGACAGCTTGAAGTTGGTTCAAGCGATCAAGAGGTGGGAATTCGGACCTTGAAAAGGGCAGGGGACCCTCTTTGGGAGGAGCTGCCTGCGGAGCCTACCCACTTATTTTCGAAGGTCTAACATCAACTGAGGGTGGTCGTGATAATGATAGGGAAGCACTCGTACCCGACAGATCCTGCAATCTTTTGGCATGCACTCAACAGCGACGTGTATGAAGGTGGGGTCGTGGACAGAATAAACACGGCAAATAAAGGTTTCAGTGCCATGGTCATTCTCACATAAGCGGCGAATGTGATACAACCGTACTACCATGCATAAGGAAGGACTTATCAGGTAACCACCGGAGATTGGTTACAGTTTTCTGGTTTCTCGTTCTTCTTCTGCATCTCTACTTCCTTTTCACCAAGTGATTTTCGAACGCTGCCTCCACTGTAATAGCAGAATCAGCCTTATCACTTCATCGCTCAAGCGCTATGGTCGCAGCATGCTAATTTCGGCTAGCCGTTACGTCGCCGATCGCCACACCCAAGTGATTTGGCGTTATGTCGGTACCTTCCGCAGTTGTCATTCACACAACAGTGAGTTAAAATCAGTCTTTTTTTCAGAGTGAGCTAAGCTGGGAAGGTGTGTCCGTGGACGAGTGGGATGACTGGGATTCACTGTGCGAGGTCCACATAGAAGGGAATGTGGTGGAACGCGCAGATCGGCAACGGAAGGTGGGGGGGGGGGGGGCGTTCTCTTCTTTGCCACTTCCCATCGACGTGTCGAGCCATCGAGAGAGCCTTACGAGAGCTTACAAGTTTTATCACGGGGCTGGACGAGCTTACCTCAAGAGTTCACAGGTTTCACCATAGTGAGGCTTGTAAACCGGAACTACTCGAAGCTGCGAAAGTGCAAAATGCCCCTCCCCATTGCCGAATAGCGCCGCGGTGGAATTAGCTTTGCAAGTGATGTCAAGTACGCTGTATTAGCAGTATGTATTGGATATCCAGCCATGGATGTGCTGCAGGTATGTCAAATCGTTTAGCTTGGGCATGCTCTGACAGTTTCTGGGCTGGAACGTGGAGCTCCTCCGACTTCCTACACGACCACTTATTCCCGATCCCACTCGCATTCGTTAGCGCCTTCCCTGACACTACGTATACTCCGATCCCTGAAGTGGGGTAGGCGTGACTGCTTTTTCTACTGGAACATGAAGCCGCTTTCAGTGGGATGTTGGCCAATGACCCATGCCACGCCATAACAGCTTCTCTTAGGTCCGTTCAAGTGAAGTACATGTGCAGCCACGCCCACCGCGCCACAGGGT
>MU939482.1:0-20906 GCA_036418165.1 Cooperia oncophora
ACTGTGCGACCAACGGTGCTTGAGAACACTCATGGGCAAGGTGTACCGGGCGGTGGTAAGGCACAGTGCTCTACGGCAGAAGTGCTGGCACATTGCAAGAACCATGAAAGGCAGCTCCACTCAGCCGAAATGAGGATGCTAAGATGGGCCTGCGGCTGGACACGACTCGACGGAGTCAGAAACGAGGACGTCACACTAACCGCTCCGATGGCACGAGAGCAGCGACTGCGATGGTATGGGCACGTGCTGAGAAGGCCTGAGGACCACCCAATAAGGAAGGCATTGGAATTCGAAGCAGAGGGCAAGCGACCACGAGGAGCCCCAAAGAAAAGATGGAGGGACGTCATCAAGAAGGACCTCACTGAAGTGAAAGCCACAGCAGAAGATGCAGTGGATCGGAACAAGTGGCGACGTCTAACAAGAACAGCGGACCCTGCGACGGCGCGGGACTAACGCTGGGGAGAAGAAGAAGAAGGTTTGGGGGGGTCATATTTAGCGGAAAATGATCGCAACGGCGTGCCCTGCGAGATTGGTTTCTGTATCCTACAGAATGAACCTCACTTGCTTACCTCTACCATGATATTGATGTCGTTTGCCATTTGTACATTCGTCTCATCCCAGCCAGGAGTAAGGTTTAGTTTTTTGTGGACCGCTGTTCTATGAGTAAACATCCTACGGAATCTGTGACCAGCAGAAGCAAGATGAAGGATAGAGTCAATTGGTATTTATTATAACCAGTCGGATCGCCCGGCTGACGCCGAGCTCTCCTCCTTCTTTTTATTCTCATGCTCTTATTGCGCGCTAGTGGTCGAATCATAATAACAGAGTAACCTAGCGAAATCTGTACCCCTCATATTTGCAGAAAGCGTGCTGGTTTCGGCCATAACGCCCATTCTATACGTGGATTGGAAGTACAGAATATCAATATTGCGTTTGCAACAGTAATGAACAACATCCGTTTTGTTACCTGGCATCACAAACACTCAACGGATGGCGTTAAAATTGCCATTAACATGCAACCATCTGCTAAAGGTTTGCCTTGAATGGCCTGCAGATTGACAAATATTTTAGGGCTGCGTTCGTTGAATATCTTACAGACTACTTCGTTATTCGTTCTCATCAGTGATTAAAAGTGAAAAGCAAAAAAGAAGTTAAATACTCACTGAACGCATAAAGTGTGTTCCAATATTGAAGTTTTTGATTTTTCCAAACTTCCTGTTTCAGGCGAAGTATATACCCCCCCCCTAGTGGGATGAGTACATTTTCTAGTGCTATCAGAGGAGTGATGGCTGGAGGAAAATTTCGCTTACTGAGAGGCTTTTTTGGCAGTATAGTGGTCAGAGATGTCGTGAGATTGTCCCCTTATCTTTACTTATCAATTGATAAAATTGCTTGTCACCCGTCATTAATGCAGCTATCACTAAAAACTCCATATTTCGTGGTGTAGAGGCTTCCAGCATTTGACTGAGCAACAACTGCATCGTTTTCTATCAGACCCTATCAGTTATCATTTCCTGTCACCCGCCGTCGCCTTCTCCACCTTCCCCTTGATATCATTTGCTGAAATCAACGCCTAACTGATGCTATGTCCCGCGTTATGAGTATGTTGTCCTTTCCACTCTAACTCCCCTTATCAGCAGCTAGCAGTTCTTGTCACCCACATATTCCTGTGCCGTAACCTATATCATACCTTGGAACAAACGCCCCAGTGTTCCAGTCGGACCCCCTCTGCTTCCTTCCCTTGCGCATGCTCAGATCGGGCTGAGCACGCGCAGGGGAAGGAAGCAGAGGGGGGGGGTAGCACTGGGCGTCCCCCCTCGGCTCCACCCCACCCTGCCCCGCAGGCGCACGTCCAGCTGCCACGCCAGCAGCTCGTGCAATGGCTCGGAGCGTATCGAATGGTTGTCTTATAGCGGAGACGACCAAAAACATTGGATTGATACTTCCGCACCAGTTTGCCTGTTTGCCTGGCGGTCGTTTTCCCCCAGCGAACTCGAACCCGTGAAGCATTTGCGGACGGACAAGTCATACATACCCATGACCTACAACATTACAAACCGACACACAAAGTTTACTGGTTTATAGAATGAAAGGATTGTACTACAAGGATATACGGTATCAGAGGAATGGCCATAGTGACCGCTGCTGTCCGGCTGGGAGCGTGGCTTCAGGCCCGAGGCCTGGCGGGGGTCAATCGTGGTTCTCCCCAGTTCTGAAACAGATTACGTCACCATCGATCCTTAGCATAAATTCATCCGAATCGCGTTGATCCCTGTTGAAGGCACTTACACCCACAATGGGTAATCATTTGCGACGATTTTTCACTTCGATTTCAGTTGTCCCTTCATGTGAGGACTCCACTCAGAATTGACCATAGTTGTAAGTGGTTTACAGCGCATAAAGGCCTAAAGCGAAGCAGTTTCCACAGACTCCCTTTAACTTTTTTCTGCCTTTCCTGGAAGCGCGGTGAAAATGAAGCTCACTTTTTAGGTCCTTGCAGAGGCCCCTACACTATTGGAAGGAATCGATTTTTTGGAAAGCCGCGGCCGCCCTGAACGACCTCCCCTGTCAATGTATTGGCAGAGGAATGCAGTGGACTTTTGTTCAGATAGAAAAAAAATGTGAAAAAAACACTCCAAGACCCAGATGATCCAGCTCGCTTTCTCCGCAGGTGAGCCATCACGGTTGAAGCATCTATCCTCTTCTTATCTTGCTCCTCTTCTCGCCCCTTCAGTGTTTCATCCAAACGGCGTTGCGATAAAATGCCTTAGGGAACGTCCTGTCATTGGTGAAAAATTATGCAGTACGTGCCCTCGAAATTCCCTCTTCTGGCACGACCCACCTTCCCCGTGTTCCGAACACCGTTTTCCTTAAGCGGGAAGGCGGGATTCATAGTTATAAAGCGAAGGTGAAACGGGAGAAGCCGAAAAAAGTCAAAACAGTCGGGAACATTCTTCATAGGAGTGAATACGACCCGACTTCATCCCTTTTCCAGCAACGAAATACGACCCCATCGCAGGGGCTCTCAACGTACGACGTGCCCTGCTCTAGAATCGTGGCAGCGAAAGAGAAATTCTGATTGATGACTTGTAACTGCGACTCATCCTCTTCAACCAATGACGTTTTACTGGGGTCCTTGGCCCCCAACCAACCAGTGTCCCTCCTGAGCAGCATAACAAGGGGAACTGGCATAATAAATCCCCAAGACGCGTAGGATAGACCTGGCAGGAGAAAACTCGCACCCTTCAGCACATGTACATGACTGGGATTTCCCAAGCAGAGTACTCGCTCGCATCAGCTGCAACATACCGACCCTGACGCCCCACCCTGTCTGCCCGCCCACAAATGTCCGACCGATGCTGATGCTCGTATCTTTCGTTTGTGAAGCCGGTTATTGGCGCAAGCCAACGAAAAACTCGTCCGAAGCTGCTGTCTGCTTAGTGTAGAACAAAGGGGCTTTTGGGGTTTTGACCGTTTCGCTTCGCTTTTCCGTTATTTTCTCACTGCATAGCACCCCTGCTACCATTTTGGGACCGAATCATCGTACTTATGTCTTTAAACAAATATCTTCGTGATTACAAGAGAAACAACAGGAGCAGAAAGCATGAGTGTTCATTCACAGGAAAAACGTGACATGTTTAATCAGTGACACTTCTTCTCACACTTTTTGAAAGGTTCATGGTCATTCTGTCCATCAAAATTGTTCAAAAGGTATTTCCTTCGACAAGCCATGATACAAGTCTGTTTTTGTTGTTCTGAAAAGAATAGCCCATACTGAAGATCAACAGAATATTTTTATACTACAGACCATCATCACTTCGCCAGCCATCAGCAGAAACACTAGGAAGAGAAGAAGCAACTTCATCCTTGAAAAGTGTCGCTTCGATTGCATTCTTGATCATTTTGAAAGGCAAATTTCACGATAGCTGGGTGGACGGGCGAAGGGGTAGGTTTCCCGATCATGAAGCCTCCCTATCCCAGCTTTCCAGCTCTTCACCGTCTTAGTGAAAGAACTCGCAAAGAGCAGGCAAAGTGTGAGTTCCGACCTTTACGAGTCCATTCGGTCAAACCCCGTAAAGCTGCGCTCATACTTTGCGGCAGCGTCCATCAGCGTCCACCAGCGTTCATTAGCTTTCATTAGCCTCCGGCAGCGTCAGCGACTAGGAAAAGATAGATATCCACCTAAGAAACGGCAGCGCACCAGCGTCGCACCGTACCTACGTACCGTACTCCTGGTCGTTGGTAGACGCGAGATCGGTATCCATAATTTCTTAGTCCCTCGAGATACTGATGTTCGCTTGTGGATACTGGTGCACGATGGTAGTCGCTGCTTTCCACTAGTTCGGTAGATACTTCAGTAGTCGATGATGTTGAACGACGCTCGAAGCGCCGATGGTCGCTGTGAACGCTAGGGCGCTGGTGGTCGCGATGGACGCTGCAACCGCGAAGCAGCAATAGTTTTCATGTTCGCCTTTCTTGTAACCTGGTCATTCCCATGTAGGCCCAATGTTTCTTTACTATGCCGTACAGGTTTGTATACTGGAAGTTTTTTTTGCCTGACTTTTCAACGGGTCGTTATCAAAGGCCTGAAAGCACATCGAACTCATGAAAGCTATCGATCCTGATCAACCTAAGCCCGTTCCTGACTACTGAAAGAAGCATTGTCGTTACGTCAAAAAGTGGAACTCACCCGACAGTCCCTCATATTTCTTCAACGTTGCAAAGCAACCGGACTTCTTCCAAGGTTCATATTAAATAAGCAACTCGGATCAGTATGCGGCCTCCTGATACTCATCCAAGAACGATGAGCATCTGTCGATTACTACTCGATGTGGTTATCAGACAGAAACGACGTTTAACTGTATCCAATGCCACGTTAAAATGCACAGCAAGAAGGATCTGCCGTCGTTTTGCTTCCGTATGAAACCATGGTCAAGGATTGGAAGGTGAATCGAAAACAGGATATGGGCGACTCATATCCTTCCAACATATAAATAGTGACTGTTCAATATATTTTACACTTTGTAATTGTTTTATTTTCTTAAAATTCTAATTTTGTAGTTACATTATTTATATCGATTATTATCTTTCTACATTTATTTATTTTTTGAGTTGTTTGTAGTGTTTAAAATGATTTGTGTTTAACTATATTGAATGCTCTATAAATTTTGTGTGGGGAAGGTCAAAGAGATAGCTCAATTCCCGTTTCGCACGTGCCCTTAGACGGGAATTGAACAAATTTCAGTATTCCTCCTCCGTGCTCATCAGTAAGGAAAGGAGGAATCTCCAGATTCGATTGTCAATATTTTTTGTATATGTTTTTTGACTTTTTAAGTATTTTAAATATTTTTGAACATTTTAAATATTTTTCTCAACTTTTATTGTATCTTCTTTTACTGTGTACTGAATGAAGTGAACAACTTTTTTGTTTATGTATATATGTGTATTTATATGAAAGATATCATTGAATATAAAAGTAATTCACCTTTCTCTCTGGTTTCCATCTTATCGTGTATTGTCTTCTTGTTTTAAATCATATCAATATCTAATAAGTCAAAAATTCATAAGCTTACTTATGTTCTTGATAAAAAACTTACCTCGTGTTGACCGTCGCCTATTGAGTTTATTGAGTAAACGAGTGTGAGAGCTTGATAACATTTGTTGTTGTTGTTTTCGAGTCTTTGACTTCATTTCACTCAGTGTGAGTTGTACTTGGCAAAAGCCACGCTCTGTGCCAAGTACAACTCACTGAAGAAACAACGGGTGGAGAATTCTGATTTCGGTTACTTCTCATCCAACTCCAGCCGATCCGAACGTGAAAATGCTCAACATCCAAATTAAAACGAAGAGTAACAGTTATTTGGTGATGCAACAAATTGTCTATGGATTTTTCTTGGATTTTGGGATCATTCGTTTTTCATTAACGCAAAATTGATCAGCCCGATTACGAATCGGAAAATAGTGTGCTGTTTGCAAAAGTTCAGAGACCTGCTGAGGAGGAAAAAGCGCGGTGTGACTCCCAAAGACATGTGGGTGAAAGGTTAGAGCGTAGTGTTCCAAGCATTCCAACGCCCATTCCGTTCCCGCAAACATTTTATAAGGAGCCTGACTCCCTCCCTGAAGCTGATATAAAGTTTCGGATATTGTCGTCAGGAGTACTTGAAGCGCTTAACAGATTCAAGCGTGAAAAGCGTACTAACTTAACGAGGGAGCAGTGGGAAGGGGTTCGGGATAGAATATCACGCAATGAACTACGCCTTTCTGTCAGCGACAAGGGTGGAGAATTTGTGGTTTTATCCCAGTCCATGGATCGGGAAATCATCAGGAGCCTCAAAATCTGTCAGAATACAACTGTTTAACCGCCCATCGACAGAAAATACCTTCAATGCCCAAACACAGGTTAAACATTATGGACGAAAGTAGGCAACAGCAAAGCTGGATGAAAGATTTGTCAGAAGGCTAAAGCTGGAGAACCCCACATGCCCAGTGTTCTACAGTCTTGTAAAGACTCACAAGTTGTTCGCTGGAAAACCTACGCTCCTTCTGCCAGGAAGTCTTCAAAGATAACCAATCATATTGAGCGTGTGTAAACGGAACCGACGAACCGCATATCATTGTTTTTGAACAAAATTGTCGGACCAGCTCCTTGTGTATATACACAATCGCATTTGTCCAACACTCGCCGGTTCCTTGATCACTTACGTTCCTGCAGACTTCAGCCCGACTGCGTTGTAAAATCCTTTGACGTGACTGCGCTCTATACCATCGTTAGCAACAATGAAGCTCTGCAAGCAGTCTCAGAGATGCTTGACGAGCATGCAGAAAGTACGGTAACGTTTGGACTGAGCAAAACACAGATAATGGTTCTCACCAGGGAGTGTCTGAACTGCAACGTGTCCAAGTGGTCAGGGAGATACTTCTCGCAGATTAGAGGACTTGCGATGGGGCAGCGGCTGGCACCGGTCCTCGCTGTCTGCTTTATGAGCAGAATCGAACATCCTGTGCTGGCATGTTCACCCATTTTGTACTGCCTTTACATCGATGACTGTTGCGTTATCACCTCAACTCAGTCCGAAATGGACGAGTCATTTAATATCCACAACAGCCAGTCGCAGTACATCAAGTTAACACGAGAAGTTCCACGCGAGGGCTGGTTACCCTACTTGAATACTCAGATAAAGGTAACCAATGGACACTACAATGTGAAATGGTATAGGAAGGAGAGCTCCAAGAACATCATCATTCACGCAATGTCGGCTCACCCGAGGGCGGTTAAACGTGCAGTTGTAACATGTACAAAACTGCAGTGGGGTATGCACCGGCAAGGAGGAGAGTGAAGAATCCAGTGGACTAACCACCCAGATAGCTAGTCTTAACGGATACACAGCCTGGCAGCAACGCCGTACGCGAAACACAGCGAGACCTTTCCCACATAGAGCTGAAAACAAGCTGTATCTTCAGCTACCGTTTATATCGGACCGCTTTACCGCAGTCATACAACAGTGCCTCCGGAGAACCGATCTGACCAAACGATGTTTTTTGGTAAACACTCTAAGGGAAAAAATATCAAACACCAATTGCGTCAGAAATCGGCTTCTACGGACTGGAATATGCACCAACGGAAGAATTAAATGATCCTGTCCTATGAGGGAAACTTGGTGACCTGTTTACTTGAGGGCCTGTGGTTTACCTAATCGGAGTGGGTTAATGCTGTTATCGCATTATTATATATTGGTGAAACTGGGAGGGCATTAGGCGTACGCGTGAAAGAACATCTAGCAAGCAAACGAAGGGAAAGTTTGATTGCACCGCTCGGCAGGCATAGAAGAGAACACCATGGTGGCTGTGGATTTTAGCGTTAAGCGCATAATATTGGCCTACGAAAACGATGTTGGTGCCCGAAAGCCCTTGAGGCGTTCTGGATTAGGCACCGTAATCCAACTATGAATAACAGGAATGAGTGCATCTCAATAACGGCCGATTTCTTGCCCTATATTCCACTGTGTGAGCTCTAACAGTGAGAACATGATGCATTGCACGTGCATATACTATCATCCTGTAGCAGTGCTCGGTCGGTCTCACTTGCTCCACTGTGTCGAAATCGAGCAGATCGTTGGTGCTGGTGGGAGTGGAAAGGTAACCTGAAGTTTGAATTTCCTTTCGTTGTTTCGTCGTTCGTCGTTGGTAGTTTCTTGGTCTGGGTTGCAACTAGTTGGGAAGCTTAGGTTGATCAGGATCGATAGCTTTCATAAGTTTGGATGTGCTTTCAGACCTTTGATAAAACGACGATACTGTCGAAACGTCAGGCAAAATAAACACTTCAACACTTGTACGGCATAGTAAAAAAACATTGAGCCTATATGAACGCAGCCTTACAGAACAGGAGCGGGGGGGTTACATGGGTGGCGAAGCCCCTATCATTTGTGAGAAGTAAAAATGTCCGTCGTGGCTCAGCCATCCTCCTCTCCCGTAATCGCAGCGTCGTCTCGATGCTGACCTAGAACAGGGACTGGTCCCTTCCGGGGACACATGATGACCAGTCTGTTCTAGGTCAGCATCGAGTGGCCTGCGATTACGGGAGAGGAGGATGGCTGAGCCACGACGGACATTTTTACTTCTCACAAATGATAGGGGCTTCGCCACCCATGTAACCCCCCCGCTCCTGTTCTGTAAGGCTGCGTTCATATAGGCTCAATGTTTTTTTACTATGCCGTACAAGTGTTGAAGTGTTTATTTTTGGCCTGGACGTTCTCCGACGGTACGTCGCTTATCAAAGGTCTGAAGCACATCCAAAACTTTATGAAAAGCTATCGATCCTGCCATCAACCTTAAGCTTTCCCACCCCTAGTTGCAACCTTCAGACCAAGAACTACCGCGACGAACGACGAAACAACGAAAGGAAATTCAAACTTCAGGTTACCTTTCCACTCCCACCAGCACCAACGATCTGCTCGATTTCGACACAGTGGAGCAAGTGAGACTGACCGAGCACTGCTACAGGATGATAGTATGCGTACGTGCAATGCATCATGTTCTCACTGTTAAAGCTCACACAGTGGGATATAGGGCAAGAAATCGGCCGTTATTGAGATGCACTCATTCCTGTTATTCATACATGGATTACGGTGCCTAATCCAGAACGCCTCAAGGGTTTTCCGGGCACCAACATCGTTTTCGTAGGCCAATATTATGCACTTAACGCTAAAATCACAGCCATCATGGTGTTCTCTTCTATGCCTGCCGAGCGGTGCAATCAAACTTTCCCTTCGCTTGCTTGCTAGATGTTCTTTCACGCGTACGCCTAATGCCCTCCCAGTTTCACCAATATATAATGCGCCACACGTTAAACACTCGATTTGGTAAACGACAGCCCGTTGTGTACAGTCACCGAGTTTCCCATACGGACAGATCACGCAGTTCTCCGTGGTGCATATTCGGTCGTAAAGGCGATTTCTGACCAGTTGGCGTTTGATATTTTCTCTTGGTGTGTTTACCAAAAGAACATCGTTGGCCAAATCGGCTCTTCGGAGGCACTGCTGTATAACTGCGGTGAAGCGGTCCGATATGAACGGTAGCTGAAGATACAGCTTGTCTTCAGCTCTATGTGGGAAAGGTCTCGCTGTGTTTCGCGTACGGCCGTTGCTGCCAGGCTGTGTATCCGTTGAGACTAGCTATCTGAGTGGCTAGTCTCCTGGATTCTTCTCGCTCCTCGTTGCCGGTGCATACCCCCACTGCAGTTTTGTACATGTTTCGTACAACTGCACGTTTAACCGCCCTGGGTGAGCCGACATTGCGTGAATGATGATGTTCTTGGAGCTCTCCTTCCTATACCATTTCACATTGTAGTGTCCATTGGTTACCTTTATCTGAGTGTTCAAGTAGGGTAACCAGCCCTCGCGTGGAACTTCTCGGTTAACTTGATGTACTGCGATTGGCTGTTGAGGATATTAAATAACTCGTCCATTTCGGACTGAGTAGAGGTGATAACGCAACAGTCATCGATGTAACGGCAGTACAAAATGGGTGAACGTGCCAGCACAGGACGTTCGATTCTGCTCATAAAGCAGACAGCGAGGACCGGTGCCAGCCGCTGCCCCATCGCAAGTCCTCTAATCTGCGAGAAGTATCTCCCTGACCACTTGAATACGTTGCAGTTCAGACACTCCCTGATGAGAACCATTATCTGTGTTTTGCTCAATCCAAACGTTACCATACTTCCTGCATGCTCGTCAAGCATCTCTGAGACTGCTTGCAGAGCTTCGTTGTTGCTAACGTTGGTATAGAGCGCAGCCACGTCAAAGGATTCTACAACGCAGTCGGGCTGAAGCTGCAGGAACGTAAGTGATCAAGGAACTGGCGTGTGTTGGACAAATGCGATGGTATATACACAAGGAGTTGACCGACAATTTTGTTTAAAAACCATGATATGCGATCGGTCGGTCCGTTTACACAGCTTATGATTGGTCTTATTTTGAAGACTTCCGGCAGGAGTGAGCGTACGTTTTCAGCGGACAACTTGTGAGTCTTTACAAGACTGTAGAACACTGGGCATGTGGGGTTCTCCAGCTTTAGCCTTCTGACAAATCTTTCATCCAGCTTTGCTGTTGCCTACTTTCGTCCATAATGTTTAACCTGTGTTTGGGCATTGAAGGTATTTTCTGTCGATGGGCGGTAAACAGTTTGTATTCGACAGATGGAGCTCTGATTTCCCGATCCATGGACTGGGATGAAACCATAAATTCTCCACTCTTGTGCTGCACAAGAAAAGGGGTACTCGTAGCTTTCAGTTCATTGCGTGATATTCTATCCCGAAACCCCTTCCCACTGCTCCCTCGTTAAGTTAGTACGCTTTTCACGCTTGAATCTGTTAAGCGCTTCAAGTACTCCTGACGACAATATCCGAAACTTTATATCAGCTTCAGGGAGGGGGTCAGGCTCCTTATAAAATGTTTGCGGGAACGGAATGGGCGTTGGAATGCTTGGAACACTACGCTCTAACCTTTCACCCACATGTCTTTGGGAGTCACGCCGCGCTTTTTCGTCCTCAGCTGGTCTCTGAACTTTTGCAAACCGCACACTATTTTCCGATTCGTAATCGGGCTGATCATTTGCGTTAATGAAAACGATGGTCCTAAATTCAGAAAATCCATGGCTTTCGATGAAATTTGTGCATCACCAATAACTGTGACTCTTGCCGCTTCGGACATGATTTGAATGTTGAGCATTTTCACGTTCGGATCGGCTGGAGTTGGATGAGAAGTAACCGAAATCAGAATTCTCCACCCGTTGTTCGTTCTTCAGTGAGTTGTACTTGGCACAGAGCGTGGCTTTTGCCAAGTACAACTCACTGAGTGAAATGAAGTCAAAGACTCGAAAACAACAACAACAAATGTTATCAAGCACTCACACTCATTTACTCAATAAACTCAATAGGCGGCGGTCAACACGAGGTAAGTTCATTTATCAAGAACATAACTAAGCTTATAAATTTTTGACTTATTAGATATTGATATGATTTAAAACAAGAAGACAATACACGATAAGATGGAAACCAGAGAGAAAGGTGAATTACTTTTATATTCAATGATATCTTTCATATAAATACACATATATACATAAACAAAAAAGTTGTTCACTTCATTCAGTACACAGTAAGAAGATACAATATTAAAAAAGTTGAAGAAAAATATTTAAAATGTTCAAAAATATTTAAAATACTTAAAAAGTCAAAAAACATATACAAAAATATTGACAATCGAATCTGGAGATTCCTCCTTTCCTTACTGATGAGCACGGAGGAGGAATACTAAAATTTGTTCAATTCCCGTCTAAGGGCACGTGCGAAACGGGAATTGAGCGATCTCTTTGACCTTCCCCCACACAAAATTCATAGAGCATTCAATATAGTTCAAACACAATAATCATTTTAAAAACTCTACAAACAACTCAAAAAATAAATAAATGTAGAAAGATAATAATCGATATAAATAATGTAACTACAAAATTAGAATTTTAAGAAAATAAAACAATTACAAAGTATAAAAATATATTAAACAGTCACTATTTTTTGCGTTTGGAACGGATAGAGTCGCGCATATCTGTTTCGATTCACCTTCAATCCTTGACCATGTTTCATACGGAAGCAAACGACGGCAAGATTCTTCTTTGCTGGTGCATTTTAGTAGCATTGAATACAGTAGACGTCGTTTCTTTCTGATAACCACACCGAGTAGTGATCGGTAGATGCTCATCATTCTTGGATGAGTATCAGGAGGCCGCATACTGATCCGAGTTTCTTATTTAATATGAACCTTGGAAGAAGTCCGGTTGCTTTGCAACGTTGAAGAAATATGAGGGACTGTCGGGTGAGTTCCACTTTTTGACGTAACGACAATGCTTCTTTCAGTAGTTAGGAACGGGCTTAGGTTGATCAGGATCGATAGCTTTCATAAGTTTCGATGTGCTTTCAGGCCTTTGATAACGACGATACCGTCGAAACGTCAGGCAAAATAAACACTTCCATCATACAAACCTGTACGGCATAGTAAAGAAACATTGGGCCTACATAGAAATGCCCAGGTTACAAGAAAGGCGAACATGAAAACTATTGCTGCGTTCATACTTTGCGGCTGCAGCGTCCATCGCGACCACCAGCGCCCTAGCGTTCACAGCGACCATCGGCGCTTCGAGCGTCGTTCAGCATCATCGACTACTGAAGTATCTACCGAACTAGTGGAAAGCAGCGACTACCATCGTGCACCAGTATCCACAAGCGAACATCAGTATCTCGAGGGACTAAGAAATTATGGATACCGATCTCGCGTCTACCAACGACCAGGAGTACGGTATGTAGGTACGGTGCGCTTACACATCCCACGATTTCACGGCGCCTAATCCAGCTGTCTCCTCGCTCTTACTTCCCCATACTCTACCAGCAGTCTGCTACCCTCCTACCCCCCATATTCTTTACTCTTGGTCGTTGGTGGACGCTGGTGCGCTGCCGTTTCTTAGGTCGATATCTATCTTTCCTAGTCGCTGACGCTGCCGGAGCTCGGAACGCTAATGAACGCTGGTGGACGCTGGTGGACGCTGCCGCAAAGTATGAGCGCAGCTTTACGGGGTTGACCGAATGGACTCGTAAAGGGTCGGAAGCTCACACTTTGCCTTGCTCTTTGCGAGTCCTTTCTCTAAGACGGTGAAGAGCTGGAAAGCTAGGATAGGGAGGCTTAATCAGAAAAGCCCACCCTTTCGCCTGTCCACTCAGCTATCGCGAAATTTGCCTTCAAAATGATCAAGAATGCAATCGAAGCGATACTTTTCAGAGATGAAGTTGCTCTTTCTGCTTCTAGTGTTTCTGCTGATGGCTGGCGAAGTGATGACGGTCTGTAGTACAAAAAAATTCTGTTGATCTTCAGTATGAGCTATTCTTTTCAGAACAACAAGAAACAGACTTGTATCATGGCTTGTCGAAGGAAATACCTTCTGAACAATTTTGATGGACAGAATGACCATGAATCTTTCAAAAAGTGTGAGAAGAAGTGTCACTGATTAAACATGTCACGTTTTTCCTTGTGAATAAACACTCATGCTTTCTGCTCCTGTTGTTTCTTTGTGAACATATTTTGAACAAACCATTTTTGTCTAAAGACATAAGTACCATGATTCGCTCCAAGAATGGTAGCAGCAGGGGTGCTATGCACAGCAAAATAAGGGCACGTACTGCATAATTGTTCACCGCCAAGGACAGGAAGTGCCTAAGGCATTTTATGCGCAACGCCGTTTGGAAAAGCGAAGCGAAACGGTCAAAAACCTGCAAAGAAGCCTTTGTTCTACACGAAGCAGACAGCAGCTTCGGACGAGTTTTTCGTTGGCTTGCGCCAATAACCGGCTTCGCAAACGAAAGATGCGAGCATCAGCAATCGGTCGGACATTTGTGGGCGGGCAGACAGGGTGGGCGTCAGGGTCGGTATGTTGCAGCTGATGCGAGCGCGAGTACTCTGCTTGGGAAATCCATCATGTACCATGTGCTGAGGGGTGCCGAGTTTTCTCCTGCCAGGTCTACTAATCCTACGCGTCTTGGGGATTTATTATGCCAGTTCCCCTTGTTATGCTGCTTAGGAGGGACACTGGTTGGTTGGGGGCCAAGGATTCCAGTAAAACGTCATTGGTTGAAGAGGATGAGTCGCAGTTACAAGTCATCAATCAGAATTTCTCTCGCTGCCACGATTCTAGAGCAGGGCACGTCGTACGTTGAGAATCCCCTGCGATGGGGTCGTATTTCGTTGCTGGAAAAGGGATGAAGTCGGGTCGTATTTACTCCTATGAAGAATGTTCCCGACTGTTTTGACTTTTTTCGGCTTCTCCCGTTTCACCTTCGCTTTATAACTATGAATCCCGCCTTTCCCGCTTAAGGAAAACGGTGTTCGGAACACGGGGAAGGTGGGTCGTGCCAGAAGAGGGAATTTCGAGGGCACGTACTGCATAATTTTTCACCAAGGACAGGACGTGCCCTAAGGCATTTTATCGCAACGCCGTTTGGATGAATCACTGAAGGGGCGAGAAGAGGAGCAAGATAAGAAGAGGATAGATGCTTCAACCGTGATGGCTCACCTGCGGAGAAAGCGAGCTGGATCATCTGGGTCTTGGAGTGTTTTTTTCACATTTTTTTTTCTATCTGAACAAAAGTCCACTGCATTCCTCTGCCAGTACATTGACAGGGGAGGTCGTTCAGGGCGGGCGCGCTTTTCAAAAACGGTTCTTCCCATAGTGTAGGGGCTCGGCAAGGACCTAAAAAGTGAGCTTCATTTTCGCCGCGCTTCCAGGAAAGGCAGAAAAAAGTTAAAGGGAGTCTGTGGAAACTGCTCCGCTTTAGGCCTTTATGCGCTGTAAACCACTTACAACTTTGGTCAATTCTGAGTGGGGTCCTCATGAAGGGACAACTGAAATCGAAGTGAAAAATCGTCGCAAATGATTACCCATTGTGGGTGTAAGTGCCTTCAACAGGGATCAACGCGATTCGGATGAATTATGCTAAGGATCGATGGTGACGTAATCTGTTCAGACTGGATGATGCCCGTGACCCCGCCAGGCCTCGGGCCTGAAGCCACGCTCCCAGCCGGACAGCAGCGGTCACTATGGCCATTCCTCTGATACCGTATATCCTTGTAGTACAATCCTTTCATTCTATAAACCAGTAACTTTGTGTGTCGGTTTGTATGTTTGTATGTATGTATGTATGTCTGTCCGTCCGCAAAATGCTTCACGGGTTCGAGTTCGCTGGAGGCGAAAACGACCGCTAGGCAAACAGGCAAATCGGTGCGGAAGTATCAATCCAATGTTTTGATCGTCCTCCGCTATATAAGACAACCATTCGGTACGCTCCGAGCCATTGCACGAGCTGCTGGCGTGGCAGCTGGACGTGCGCCTGCGGGCAGGGTGGGGTGGAGCCGAGGGGGGGGGGACGCCCAGTGCTACCCCCCCCCTCTGCTTCCTTCCCCTGCGCGTGCTCAGCCCGATCTGAGCATGCGCAAGGGAAGGAAGCAGAGGGGACGGTCCGACTGGAACACTGGGGCGTTTGTTCCAAGGTATGATATAGGTTACGGCACAGGAATATGTGGGTGACAAGAACTGCTAGCTGCTGATAAGGGGAGTTAGAGTGGAAAGGACAACATACTCATAGCGGGTCATCAGTTAGGCGTTGATTTCAGCAAATGATATCAAGGGGAAGGTGGAGAAGGCGACGGCGGGTGACAGGAAATGATAACTGATAGGGTCTGATAGAAAACGATGCAGTTGTTGCTCAGTCAAATGCTGAAGCCTCTACACCACGAAATTATGGAGTTTTAGTGATAGCGACATTGATGACGGGTGACAAGCAATTTTATCAATTGATAAGTAAAGATAAGGGGACATTCTCACGACATCTCTGACCACTATACTGCCAAAAAGCCTCTCAATAAGCGAAATTTTCCTCCAGCCATCACTCCCCTGATAGCACTAGAAAATGTACTCATCCCACTAGGGGGGAGGGGGTATATACTTCGCCTGAAACGGGAAGTTTGAAAAAATCAAAAACTTCAATATTGGAACACCCTTTATGCGTTCAGTGAGTATTTAACTTCTTTTTTGCTTTTCAACTTTTAATCACTGATGAGAACGAATAACGAAGTAGTTTGTAAGATATTCAACGAACGCAGCCTAAATATTGTCATCTGCAGCCATTCATGCAACCTTAGCAGGTGGATTGCATGTTAATGACAAGTTAATCGCCCATCGTTGGTGTTGTGATGCAGGTAATAAAAACGGAATTTGTTCATCTACTGTGCAACGCATATTGATATTCTGTACTTCCGATCCACGTATAGAATGGGCGTTATGGCCGAAACCAGCACGCTTTCTGCAAATATGAGGGTAAAGGTTCTCGCTAGGTTACTGACTTTTATTTAATGATTCGGCTCGCCACCTACCGGCTCCAAATAAGAGCAGCTCAGGCAAGACAAACATAATCCCATTCTGGTTATGATAGTGGCCTGGCTGGCGAAGTCAAGCGCAGCTCGGCGAAGCCCGAAGCCTAAAAGAAATGAGGAGAGCTCCGCGTCAGCCGGAGCGATCGACTGTCTATAATAAATACAATTGACTTATCTTCCATCTCTTGCTTTGCTCGTCACCGGCAATTTCCGTAGGATGTTTACTCATCGAAAGCGGGCGTCACAAAAAACTAAACCTTACTCCTGGCTGGGATGAGACGAATGTACAAATGGCAAACGACATCAATATCATGGTAGAGGTAAGCAAGTGAGGTTCATTCTGTAGGATACCTAGAAACCAGTCTAGCAGGCACTCATTTGCCATAAAAGTATGACCCCCCCAACCTTCTTCTTCTCCCCAGCGTTAGTCCCGCGCCGTTGCAGGGTCCGCTGTTCTTGTTAAAGTCGCCACTTGTTCCGATCCACTGCATCCTCTGCAATGAATTACTTCAATGAGGTCGCTCTTGATGAGTTCCCTCATCTTTTCTTGACGGGGCTGCACTAATACATCGCAGTCGACTCGTCTTCAGCTAAACAGCATCCGGGGGAGGAGGCGGTGTAGTGTGATGGGCGCCGACTTGAAGTCGCTCCGTTTCCTGACCCCACTGTCGAGTTGCGTCGCAACCAAGCGGTAGCGTCCATCTTAGCATCCTTCATTTCGGCTGACTGCGACGGCCGTCTTATCATGGTTCTTCGCCAATGTGGCCCATCACTGGTCTGCCGTTAGAGCACGTGCATCCGTGCTTCGCCGCCTTGCGCCATGAATGTTTCTCAAGAGCACCGTTGGTCGCACAGTGGACTCCCTCCATTTCATCCAGGCTGCGTTGATACGGGCCTTCACCGCCTGGTCCACGCTACCACCAGCTGCTAGGTTGCTCCCCAGGTACTGGAAGTCCTCGACCCTTCCGATGCTCTCGCCGTGACGGTCTACGATGGGTTCGTTACACTCTTCGGAGCTCATACTTGGTATTCTTCACGTTTAGCCAGAGTCCATTCTCAGGCGAGCACATCCTGCCACCGCTGCACCTTGTCCTGGAGTTCTTCCCTGCTGTCCGCTATCAGGGCGATGTCGTCAGCGTAGAGGATGGTTTTCAGTGGTCCCTCCACGAGTTCTTTTGCCATCTACTAGAGTCAGGAGGAAGAGGAAAGGGCTGAGACTGATCCTTGGTGTACCGCAACCATGAGTACTTCACCACCTTCGTCTACGATGCTCGTTTGGTGTTGCGTACAGTTGCTTTAGGCCTCACAGCTACATCAACTTCTCACTCGAGAACCAGCGGCTCCGAAAGGTTATTTTTCTGAGCCGCTCTCCGGGTATAGGCCGGGCGGACGTCAAAATGCCTTTTATTAGCGTCAAACAGGGGGATTGCAGTAGCAGGGTCGACGTCCTCTATCGATACTTTTCCATCACCTGGCGATGAAGATGGCATCAGTGGTGGACCTTTCGGGCATGAAGCCGAACTGTTCCTGCGAGATAGGGACAAGTTCCCTCAGCCTAGTGTTGACCAGGCGCTCGTACAGCTTCATGGTATGGGGAGTCAACTTGATGCCGCGGTAGTTGGAGCACTCCGTCGCGTCCCCTTTCTGTTTGAAGATGGGGACGATTGTGCTGCTCCTCCACGCATCTGGCAACCTTCGCTTCTCCATTCTCACTCCCATGATCCGGTCACTGATTCCTGTTCACAGAGGAGACGCAGTCCTTGAGGGATTCTGCCACCGCTATGGCCACGCCATTCCGTTTGGTGTCTGCTCCATTGTAGAAGAGTTTGACACCTTCTCCAATCTCGCGGGCCTTCGCACCCTTCCATCGCGTTTCCTGAAGGCATAGGACTTGGATATTCCTCCGTCTCATGAGGTCGGCAACCCCCCTGTCACGAGGGTACAAACGAAAAGAAGCGCAAAAGGGACGAAGAAAATGACAATAAAGAGAACTAGGCACTATTGAACTATTCCTACCCCAAGAACTCAAAAAATTTTCGCTGAAACTTTGTCTATAGATGTTATTCGATGTCCTGATCACGTGTATGATATGATTCGCCGGCCAATCATCCTGCGTGTGAAGTGACTCTCCTCCACTTCTAAAACAGAGGGTCGGTCGCCGGCCATATTGCCCGAGAAACCTTTTTTGACAAATTTCCATATTTTGCCGTTTCACTCACCGTATATCCCCCCCTCCTCCGCAGCTCTCTAGCTTTTCCATATACTACCTATCGTGTAGATTCTTCAGAACGCGTTGGAGTATTTGGAAGTTGTAGCCGTAGAGCAGTATTTTCGTGCTGTTCGGCCCATACGTACAGACCTCATCATTGCGAACTGCCGGAGGCGGCGTGAGGAGCGCGGTCCGGTCCGCGTTTGGCTCCCTTGCTCTACCAATGGCGATCGGGTAGAAATCGATTTAGGAAGGAAACAACCAATGATGGAAACGCCGCATGTGAGAACCGCTAATTGCGACCCGACAATTGCGGTGACATTAAGTGTATGCTAATGCTAATACGAATTTCTAATTCAAGCCACGTTCACAGCAGGTGTGCCTCCCCACCCGTCCACCTATTCATTCCCTATCGTTTTCTTTTTCCGCTCTCGGGGCTTTTTTGGAACCGAATTATGAGTTTTCGAAAATTTCGTTGCAAGCACCGCCCTCTACAGCACGCCCCGCCTATAATGGGTGTGTCTCCCTCATGTCGTCCGCCAATTGACTTCCCATCATTTCCCACATTTTCCGCTCTCGGAACTCTTTTGAAACCGAATTATGAATTTTTTGAAATATGTAGCACACAACTGTGCGCACGCCCCGCCCACAGTGAGGCGATCAGTTGGCCGACGAAATGAGTGAGACACACTCATTATGGGGGCTTAGCTTGGTTCATGTGTGTTCCGCACATCTTGGCCCACGCCCCACCCATCCCACCCTTGACCTCCCTTAAACCGGCTCTTGACGTGATGCCGAATTTCCGGACGGACACACAGACAACTTCTGGTTCATATATAAAGGTGGAGGGCCAGTCGGATCGGTCGGCTTCCGGCCATATTGAACGAGAATTTTTTGAGAAATTTCCTTATTTTCCACCTCACTCACAGTATACCCCCCTGGTAGGCAGCTCTCTAAGTTTTTCATATGAGTTTTTCATATGCTACCTATCGTGTAGACTCTTCAGAACGCGTTGATGTGTTTGGAAGTTGTAGCCGTAGAGCAGTATTTTCGTGCTGTTCGGCTGCTTCCAGTTGTTCAGCGTGAGTATGCACAAGCTATTAGATTACCCATGATCAAAACTGGGTGGAAGTGATTGGAAGTTTAGGAGAAGTGATAGTTCGCCACTTTGTAGAGGAGGTTTTTAGTACTTTGACTGGAGCTTCGCCCATACGTACAGTCATCATCATTGCGGACTGTCGGAGGCGGCGTGAGCAGCGCGTTCGAGTCTTTCGGCTCCCTTGCTATGACAATGGCGTAGAAATAGATTTAGGAGGAAAACACCCAGTGCATCACGGACACACGCCTCTCGCCCATGTGTGAGTAACGCCTAATCGGCGACCCCCCGACAGAATCGGTGCATGCGGTGACATTAAGCTGATACTACATGCTTGCTAAAAAAAACGAAACGAATTTCTTTTAATTCAAGCCACGTTCACAGCAGATGTGCCTCCCCCATCCGTCCACCTATTCATTCTCTACCGTTTCCCACGTTTTCCACTCTCCGGGCCACTCTGGGACCGAATTACGAGTTTTGAAAATTTTGTAGCAAGCACCGCCCACCTGTAGCAACGCCGCTCATAATGGGTGTGCCTCCCTCATTTCGTCCGCCAACTGATTGCCTATCGTTTGCCACTTTTTCCGCTCTCGGGGCTCTTTGGAACCGAATTACGAATTTTTGAAATATGTAGCACACTGTGCGCACGCCCCGCCCACAGTGGGCGGGGCTTAGCTTAGTTCATGTGTGTTCCGTACATCTTGGCCCATGCCCTACCCAACCCACCCTTGACCCGCCCCCTCCAACTGGCTCTTCAGGTGATTCCGAATTTCCGGACAGACAGACAGACAACTTCTGCTTCATATCCGGTGTTTGCGCACATCAGCGAGGAATCTCAGTGTGGGTCACGTGCCTGAAAGTTTAGGGCTGCTCGGAATGCTTTGTTCAACGATCGGAGGCGTATGCAGCATCAACGATTGTGTAGCCTACTGATAGCGTTTAGAGTTCTCAATCGGACAGGAAGGATGGGGATGATGGTTCGACTAACGACTCAATGTTTGTAGGCCATGCGGCTTCCACCCCCAGTGAACAGTTGGATCACTTCGCACGTATACAGCGTTTTGTGTGAGCTTCCAAACGTTGAGTTACGCGGACAATGTTTCCCCTCCCCACCTCCCCGCTAGCCTGCCCTATC
>MU939490.1:0-10846 GCA_036418165.1 Cooperia oncophora
TGCTCCATTCTCACAACCCGCGACATAAGCGCAGGAGAAGTACAAACGCCCCATTTAGTCATCAGGGAGGGTCGTGTGGATATTCCTTCGAGGGAAGGACGCACCGATCGGTAGATTTTCCGCAACGTGATGCTTGACCTTGATCCAGGGGTGCACCCAGCCGCATCTACAGCCATTACATTTGACAAGTCCGTGCTTCTCTTCTTCGAGTTCAAGCCACATGATTGCAAACTCAGCCAAATTAATTCATGTGAGGGTGCTGATTGTCAGAGATCCGCTTTAGTCCACCAGTCCACCGCTTCAGTCTACTGCGCAGCAGCAGAGGAGCGTCTGGGGCTATCGTGTCAAACCCCCTTCTAAAAAACTTTGGCACTGCTGGTGAGGTCGTTAGGTGGGACATTCATTGATATCCTGACGTATCGACATACGCTGCGGAAGACGGGACTTGTCGGAAGGGAAGGTTTGGCGTGGGCAACTAACAAGGTTGTATCGTAAAGCTCGACTCAGTCGTTTTCCACCAAATTTTGTCGCTTACCCGTTTCAACAACTGGAGGAGAACGAGTCGGCGGCGCGTCAAACCTAGCCCTTCTGAGCGTCCCGACATCCGCAACGTATTCAGAGGTCTGAAAACAGGTATCCGTCTACTACAAAGACCCTTTGCCATTCGTACCGCAGTGCGAGTTGCTACTGAAAACAATGAGGCATGCATAACATGACTACACTTACTTATAATGGCAGCATAATATGACTCATACACTAGTACGAACAACGAGAGTATGGTATTGCTCACTCCAGTTGTGATGGATTGCTTACGTCTAGTTCTGCCATGCAAATGTTCGGTTGTTTTCCTGAAATTCCACTGGGATCACTAAGAAGATGCGCTTGCGAGAGGGCAGCTCTCGAACCCTGAACCACTACTGAGCCTCCGAGGAAAGCCATTCAGAAAAAAGGTCAAGCCCTTTCGAAACGTTCTAGCTAAACGTCGTTGCCGCACAGGGAAGCCTTACACGATCTATGTTGCGAAATACTTGGACAGTGAAACTTCAATCCAGGTGAACGCAGCACAGGCGCTATACGAATCCACTTAGTGTCGGCTGGACCACCTAACGCCTGATTATTCATGATTAGCCCTGCCTTAAAGACATGCAGTACGCTCACCCCGTAGATCCTGATCTTTACTATGTGTGAGGTGAATGGGTGGGCAGCTTCAGGGGCACGATACCTTGTCCGCTCAGAACTGCACAAGAACGAGGCTGAAGGGTATAGTTACAGTCCTCATCATTGCGGACCGGTGGGGCGTGTCAGCCAGAAGGAGTGCGCACACTGTTGAAGCCGTTCTCAGCCTTTTTTGTGCGTATGCGACAAAAAGTGGTAGAAAACGAGTAATACGAAGGATATAATACAATGCACTTGCCCGCTTCAAAAACTGGTGCAGAACGACTTTGCCAAACCGCACCAAACGCAGCCGCACTGCCACGCCCCACCGGTCCGCAATGATGAGGACTGTATACTCCGGTGCCGACACCATACTCAGTCTCGCGCTGTAGCGCGGCCAGCCACACGCCTAGTCGCAGAGTGCGCTACTTGTCTGCGCCCTGTTACTTTTGCTCCTTCTCTAATGCTCAGTATGTGTTCCGCTGAGAGACCTTGGCATCTGCGCAAGTGCTGCACCTTGAAAATAGCGTCAGCAGAATATGGAGAAGTGTAACACTGATATCACTACTATCCAATCCAGCTTTTTTTGAGCTAAGAAAATGGCACTCTATTGCAGCTGCGAGCCCTCACGCATGGAAACAACCATAAACGGAAGTTCGGTCAATGGGGCGTAGAGCCAGCCGCCGCTGTTGGAATCAGCGTTTGCCTTGAACGCTGGTCTCAGGAACGGTGTCAGGAACGTCGCTGACTTGGATGACCTTGGCAAGAAGAATGAAATCCGGCCATAAAACTCGTGCCAAACAGCCATTGCTAAGCCTTTTCGCGCCCTCTTGAAGCGATTCTAGCGCAGAGTCTAGAGCCGAGGCCATAAGTAAATGAGCCGGCTTTAAATAGCGTGTTGAAGCTGCTCCACCAAATCCGCTAGGACGCTCACTCATCATTATGGTCCCTTTAACTGGTTAATAATCTGTCATAGGATCTATTTGACAGGAATTAAAAACGCAAAAAAAATCCAGTAAGTAAACCCTTCATATCCCCTCTGCTACGGTACATTTACGTAATCTCGTTGTCATAACCCCTGATTCCCCTATCGACGGTTTTGTTAGGACATCAACGTTCAGTGAACGAAAGAAAACACGATGATTTCCGACGAGAGGGCAACGTCGAGGATAATTTCACCCTAACCTCAGCGACGATTATCCGTCGCTTATAAAAGCGGGGGTAATCGAGGCATAACAGCGGATGCCACGATCACCGCAGCAATACTGTCATAACAGAGACACATTCGGTCATCCGAATGTGTTTTGATTGTTCTCTCTACCGTATCCCTTTGGTTTTCGTGAAATGAAATTTTTTTTGTATTCGCTCACAGAAAGGCTGTGTCCGCCAAAATGTTGCGTAAGGTACTCATGCACTCTGTCTTAGCTACAAGTCATTGTTACTGTTCCCCGATAGCCACTTAGTCCGCTGCACCTCACGGAAGAATTCGAGAGATTTCAGTTTTCTCGCTGGCGGCTCTGTAGGGCTGTTCATGGACGGATTATTTTCTGAAAGAGCAGCCGGCAGCTACTGACCCTGTTCTGCACGAACTAGACCGTTTACTGCTGAAACCAGTTTTCTTTTGAACCTTAAAGTCAAGCACTCAATTCAAAAATCCCTCAAACTAATCCCTAGTCGCGAATAATCAGTTTCTAATTTCCAGGTATTCCGTAATTTATGAGGCTTCTCGTGACGTTTGTCATTCTATCAGCCTCCATCTATGTTTGCGCCTATCGCGCGAATCATGGGTGCGTCAGTTCTTATCAATTGTGTTTTTTGGCACATTCAAAACTATTGAACTACATCAGCTTTTGCGAAACTTGGGCCGATCTCGATCGACTTTTTTTCCACGGGTCGTGGATTCTGCGTCTGATAAGTTGGGTTCTAGGGGTACTTTCGCACCTCCTGAACACGAAATATCACATCCACTTTGGCCTGAAACTTGCCTGGCGCCCGCGCCATAGGCGCCAGTGATTTGGGGCATTTTGGCGCCGGCGCCCGTAGCGCGGACGCGGAGCGGTTTCAAGCCGAGGGAATGTGATATTCGTGATTAGGAGGTCAAACTACCCCTAGGTACAAGTTTTTTCAGCGGATTTCGTGATCTAGGGGTACTTTGGCGCCGGCGGCTGTGGCGCAGGCGCCAGGCGGTTTTGACGAGGGAGCGGATATTTGATATTGCGTGTTCAGGGAGGTCGAAGTTACCCCAAACATCACCCAACTTTCAGCCAAATCCACCCCACGCTAAGAACAAAAGGAAGTCGCATTGCAAAATCCGGGCCCGTTTCCTGGAAATTCTGGGGTTAGTAATAGTTTGAATCAGTGCGGTCTTTTTGGTTTGTAAAGCATGATCTTTTTCGCGCCCATCTCGTTGGAATTATTGCAGCCCAGCTAGGGCTCTTGGAACTATTGGACAGAAGCAGCAGAATGAGTTATTGCTTTCAAACGACAAAAATTTTCAAATTAACGAGCCGCACCTCAGGGCAGCCCGTACGAAGTAGTGAAAGGTGCCCTGGCTCCAACCAGTGTTCAGCCCACCCGCGCTCGGCCATGACCGTCTACAAACGATACGGCACTGCAAAAGGGGCGCGGACGCTTGCTCTATGGGCGCTGCACTGCGCTATCGCACTCTACCAGGACAGACTTTCGCCGGCCGATTGTAGTGCCGGTTTAAGAATTGCACCCATATTAAGTACATACGCCTCTTTAGCTAGCCACAAATCCACGCTACTTCATAGACGCTTAGGTACATTGAATGGCATGATTTCTGACCTTGCTCCCAATGATGTGCTCCTCCTTGTATGAATAAAGAGTAGTGGCTACGCGATGGTGAGAAGGGCCCCTGCTAACAGCTACGCGTTGCCTCAAACGATAAGGCCTGGGATTGGCAGTCTGAGGAGGAAGGCTGATTAATCATGACAACGATGTGTTCATAAGAAGAAAACAAATAATTGGAATTTTCTTTGAGAACATGTCTTCTACGTGCGGAAGACGGAAAAAAGAAATCCATTAACATTTTTAACCAAGGAATAGGTAGAATAGATGGAAACCATACATAAGCTTCTGCGTCATTCACAGTTCTTTTCCAGACAAGCCTGAGTGCTGCATTGACAAAATAAAGTGATCAGTGCTTTGTCTTGCGTTGCAAGGCCAGATGAAGCCGAAAAGGGCCTCAGCGGACCTTGGAGCTGTGAAGCAGGTTCCCGACAATGGTGACGCTGCTGCTTCCGTTGCGTCGCCACTCCGTTTCACTGAAAGAGAAGGACTCGTGTTTAGAAGCATGGTCAGAGCATGTAGTCTAACCCAGTATGGTCAGCCCATCGAGCCAGAAGACCATATGAGCATCCGCATGGTTTGGTGATTGTTCAACTAGACGGCTCCCTCCAGTTGCTTGCTTGTTATTCACAGCTTCAAGTCGAGGTCTCGGTTCTTCTTCTTGAAGCGTTCATCCCTTCTGCCGACCGAAAACATAGGAGACAAAGCGTTTGCGATGCGGCGGGCTGGCCATTCCTCGGAACGCGTTTGCTTTGTTGAGTCATGACCCGATGTAAACGTCACAGACACCAGCGCGATTGTGCCTTACTGACAATTCAAACCTAAATTCTTGACGCAGGAAAAGGTGCACATTAGAAGCTAAACGACTATGCACGCAGCTCGTATCACGAAAACGCAGCCAGATAACGCTGTTTCAGAGAAAGGTGCTTACGTCAACAAAAAACTTTCATAGTGGTTATTAAAGCACAGCTTAACGCGCCAAGTGAAATTTTCACCGTTCGTCATATTTTTTAAGTGCACCCGCAATTATTCGTTAGAAATCTGCTTAAGACGATCTATTCCAGAATTGCCGCAGGCTTAAGGAAGCCGCCCTTCAGACGTAGCTAGTGTCATAATAGCCCGTGTGAAAGGAATGATCATGCCTTACACAACCAGGTAACGCCGATTGTACCATTACAGGAGATCAATGACGCTGTGGGTAGTTACCAAGCCCTTCAAATGTGGAACTTGAGTGCTAAAGTGTTTTCGAAATTGCCTGATGTCAGAGAGGAGATGGAGGCGGGCAGCAGGTTGAACATAAGCTTATGATTCGCGAGTTCGTTGAGATCGCCAGGTGGGAATATCGGAAGCATCTGTTAACTCCAATGCTACGAGCACCCGTGATGCTGCTGTGGGTGGTGGCTGATGATGCGTTGGCGGGGGCTTGTAAGTACGAGGTGCCCCTCCGAGAGATGAGGCGGTGTCGAGTACCGAACCCTACCGACCAAAACCTAAATAGGGGATCTTGGTATGACCCCTCCCCCTTCCACACCTGCGCCTACATTGTTCCTACGTTTTTCCAGTCCAGTATTTCACCCAGAATAATTTTCTCGTCGAATCAGAGGGGGAAGGCGGTATACAGTTGCCACAATTGAAGCTCACAAAACTCGAACAACCGGCGGGGAAAGCAACCCGACAAATGTCTCCTCAAAGGCACATAACGACCACACCTCTCCTCCCAACCGTACCAACTCGCGACCCACACCAAACCCACAATGAGAAAAAAGTACTACGAACCCTCCCCCCTAAGTGTTTCACACAACGATGCTCTACCCTGGCTAACGCGCTACTGGCGCGCCCACTTCTTGGGGAATTACCAGAAAATATTTCAGCCGGCCTGTTCTTTGCAAGGTGGCTTAGGCTTTGGAAATTCGCTGGTCCGGTATTGGTTTGCGAACCAATGAACGCGCGGTATGGCATCCTTTGGCCCGAAAACTGCCTACTGCCGATGCACCTACGAATCTTCAAAATTCGCCAAAAATTTATGTAGTGTCAGCGCGCAGTTCGGCCTAATACCTCTCTCACACTCACACTCTCTTCATCGCGAATGGAAATTGATATAGCGTAAGATCTTGGAGGCAGTGCGGCTGCCCAGGCCTATTCAACTGGTCCGCATCTTCCCCCTCCCCTCCCAGATGACATGCTCCTTCCCTCAATGTTGGAGACTGGCACTTTCAACAGAAAGGCTCACCACTCCGCCAGTCCATCAGAAATGTGCCACTAGCCATATGTCCGATCTGATCTTATGCCGGCGTCAGCAGAGGTCCGTGGCTTCAGCGCGTACAGCGATTTCGTGCCGAAAGGATGTAAGCAGTAGCTCTGGATTCCTTGGAAAGAATAGTAGGTGTCTTCTCTCCACACATTCATATTTGTCCCCCCAGAGTTGCTAGCTTATTGTACTGTATTTCTCGCAGCGTTCGAATGCTTCAATGGCACAGAACCTTTCGCACATGGCAATTAGACGGCCCGGAAATAAAATAAAAAGAAAAAAAGAGGTGCAAAAGAGAGAAGCGGGTAAAGAGAAAAAGAATTTTAGACAAGCAGTTGCCCCTGATTCATTTTACCAGATAGATATTTCCCCTTTGTACAGGTCACAACCACCCAGATCATCATATATCTGAGAGGAGTGCACATGAAAGCGCCGAGCACGCACACGAATCCGCGGAGGAAGAAGGAGACGCTGATTCAGTGAACGAGATAGCTCCAGATAATGAGCTACAGGAGATCATGGACGAGCCCGAATGCAGCGAAGATAAGAACAAGGGCGAAGAGGTACGCTTAGTGAGGTCAACTTCTGAAATGTAATCGTTCCTTTCCAGGAGGGCACGGTAGAGGAGAACAAACACCACGCAAAGCTCTCGTTGAAGGATCAGCAACATGATCACAAAGTGGGCAAACGAAGTGCTTACGGTGAGTTGAGAACCAGAATTTTCTTGCTATCAGATTTTCTACAGCGGACAGCAGCCAGATGAGGCCTGTGTAATTAGTTTTTAGATTCTTTTCGAAGAAAAACCACAGATCCAGTATTCATAGTCTTGCTAATGTTGAGGTTCAGGAGGGAATCACCATGAGGCAATAACAGTAAGGTACAGTCTCGTTCGCTGCGGTTGTTGGGGGTACCAGGAAGCCTGGGTTTGGCACCCCGCCAGTTCGTTTCTCACCAATTGTTGCCGCTTGTAGGCTACTACATGCATTGCAGCAGTGTCCACCAACGCCTCGAGGGAATGGGTATCGATTTAGCGTCTAGCAGCGTCTGCCAGCGTGCACCAGCGTCTACCAGCGTCCGGGAGAGGAGAATATGGCGCGATAGGAGGGTAGCAGACAGCTGGTAGAGTATGGGAGGATAGGAGGATGGCAGACTGCTGGTAGACGCTGAGGCACGCTGACAGACGTGCTATACCCTAGTTCAATACCCATACTTCCTTTCCCTCGAGACGCTGGTGGACGCTGGTGGACGCTGGCAGACGCTAGATCGATATCTACACTTCCCAGGTCGTTGACACTGTGGCACACGCACTTCCAGTCTGGGTTGACCACTGTGGCACACGCGAAACGCTAGTGAATGGTTGATAGACGCTAGTAGACGCTGCCGCAAAGTATGAACGCAGCCGTACCGTTGAACTAGGAGACACAGTCTGGCTCCCGTAAACCCAGCCTATGACATACCTCAGCATCCGCAGCGAACAGGATTGTATGCATATATGCTAGTTGACGTACCAGTGAGAAAAGAAGCACACTTACGAACAAGTAACCCCTGAAACAAGGTCCCGGTAGTTTGGAGCGTTGAAATGGGCGAATGGAGAAGAGAGCGTATGCTGGGATGAGCCTGATACGTCTCCGGCTGTCTTTCATCTGGACATAGAAGCCGCTTCCAGGCCCTCCGGGAAATCTCTTTGGCTGGGCTGTAATCAGCGAGCCTCCCGTAACTTCTACGAGGATATAATCTTTCATGGACCTAGTCAGCCCCGAAGCAAACCTCTAGTTCGATGTAGGTAATCGTGGACGCCCTTGAGATTTGATCCTGAACTCTTATTCTAATTCCAGGTCATCATCATGGCCGCTTTCGCTCCGGCGACCCGCGCATTCCGGTGTGATTCTGATTTTATGTTTCCAGGTGGTGAAGCACACGGTCATCATAGCCCGGGCGGGCACCATCCTGCACGTGAAAAGCGTTCAGAAAGCGGAGGAGATTCCGCTGAAGGGAATCACGAAGACCCAACAGATGTCGAAGATTACAGCTCCGATCATGAGCACCACGACACCGAGCACGCCAAAAGGAAACGCCGAGACACTGATGAAGAACCTGATCATCTAGAACATCACGAACATCCTGATGGCAGTCATGAAGGTATGCTTCATTATAATTTGGACCTTCTAAGCCACCCCCAGCCCAGCCCCCCCCCCTTTAGGGCACGCCTTCAAATTTGCAACATTTTATCGTCGGGTTTGCTGAGAATTTGTTGTGCTGAGAGATGTAGAATTGCGATCTCTCTGTATGCAGTGTGTGGTTCCGGGACCGAACTACGAATTTTGGCAGCAAACGCTCTCCCAGTCGGTGCACGCGTCTCCCACCGCGTGTCTCTTTCTTGTTTTACTCGCCCACCCGCTGTCTCCTTCGCTTATTTTTCCTATCCCTTGGCCCCTCTCTTGGCGTTTTGAGGTTTTTCGTCCATGGCACCTCTCACTTAGGTGCACGCTGCACACAGACAGCTTCTGGCTCGTACATAAAGAGATGTCGCAAGTAAAGTTGATATCGTTTCACTCGGCCGGGGCGTCAAGAAGCACGGCATGAGACCATCCCTGCGTTTTCTATCACTGGTTGTTTTTTCAATGTTCACTAGTCGAGCACTATTGGTAGAAAACGCAGCCGAGACGACCTCATTCTGCTCCTTTTGACACCGACCGCTCCGACTTATCGCGACGATATCATCTAGCCAGGAAGTGCCAACAGGTTAGCCCAGCTGTTTCCAATGAGGTACACACCGTTGTACTCGTCTTGGGACTCGAGAGAGCTGAGCTTTGTTCACGAAATTCGCGGAACGGTTCACTGAGTGGAGTTGTGGAAGTTTTTCCCACCGTTTCTTTCTTCTACGCGCTGGCGCCGAAGCATTGGCGCCTGTAGGCTTAGGCATCGCGCAAAATAGGTATCCTATTCGTGTTCAGGCGGATACAATGACCCTGAACACGAATACCGAGCCTGGCAACGGCTCTCTAGCGCGATCTGAGGTACTGACTCGATCTCGAAATGAAAATGGATTTAGGTTAGTCATGGCTGCGAACATATAGGATTAGCCCACCACCGATAAATGGCCTTCGAGTCGAAACAACACTTCAGCCATTTCTTTTTGCAAAGAACAATACCTGGCCTATGATTTGCACCACTTGTACCATCTTCCCGAATACAGTAGGAATTCAGTCCCTGAAACTGTAATCGGTGAGCCCCAGTCTGCTGCTAATTACCCATAGAAAACCCTACATTTTCTAAGTGAGCTCGAAGTCTCAGATTTGGCTAGAAACTTCCTCCCTGGAGTACATACTTTTCTCGCAATTTCCGCGTATGCGTATCACACCACCCTCTGCATATGTATACATACATATATATGTAAGGACGCCGCCACGTTTCCTCGCGATGGCATGTAAAACAGCCACACGAGGAGAAAACCCTCCATAACGTCATTCGAAGAAGCGTTCCGCAAATTTTGAAGGTGGATGCGAGTTCATCGCCTCAAGATGCATCGAACGCCTCATCTGAAATGGCCGGGCTAAGCTGATGACCTTTCCTGGTTAATATATTCTTATTTCAGAACATCACTACGACAAGAGGTCGGGACATTCCGGTCATCATGGTGTGTAGTTCTTTTGAGCTTCTAAGCACAAGTTTATTCTACGCTATTGCTATATTCTCCAGCTCTTCCCATCTTATGAGCTCGGCATAGTTAATTGCAGTTTGTGCTACCTTTTTGTCTGTTCTAAGGTTGACAGAAGAGATCTTCGAGTGGCCTAACGTTGGAACTGAATTGTAGTCCTCGCAGGCCTAGACATGGTCAGTGGATCAAATTTACTCACTTACACTTCACTCGATCGAGCATTTCACCTACACGTGTAGTTCCAACGTCTTTCTAGAGGCCGGAAGAGATACCTCAAACGTGTGCAGTTGAACTCATTCAGGGTTCCACCTCCTTGCATGTATAGGTGGTAGAGTGTCTATTACGGCTTCCTGAACAATGCTCAGAGACATTCTCCACGCTTAGTTACAAGCGATCATGGATAGTGACACATTTTTCAAACCTTCCAGTTTGGAACTGCTTGATGTGCAATTCATTTCTGCAGTCGGGGTAAGGCGTGCTCACGCTCCGAGTTGTGAATGCGAACCGTTCAAGGTTTTTGGGTGCAAGTATATAGGGGGGAAGTCCCTTTTCTTCGTTGACTTTCAAGGCGCTATAAGTTACATTAATTAAATTCTGATGGACATTTCCACCACCATATTCAACAGCATATTGTATACTATCATGATGCTCCGCCACAGCCTTCTGGACGAGCGCCATCGAGAGATTCTGCCACGCGACCGTGATTCGGTACCTGAGTTCAGCGAGGTCGTTGATTTCTCCGCCACTGTAGACCACCCTGTTGAGCTCCGCCCGAACCGGGTAATTGAGGGGGTTAGGTCAGGTGACACACTTAGATATCAACGCCCTTCCATTCCAAGTAGGCGAGAGTTTTTCCAACGCCCTTCGATTCCATGTGATGACACCCAATCCTGTAGCAGTACGAAGTTTCCAAGACGACAACATGAAGGCAGGATATCTCTTCACGAGTTGGTCGATGTAATCGTCAGCGCTCA